>CP092865.1:164316420-164380854 GCA_030710605.1 Cordylochernes scorpioides | reverse complement strand
ATTTAAAACGTATTTTTGTGAAATTTTCAGGTTTCGACCATTTTATCTCTATTTAATCAAGAAAAACATATACCCCATTTACGATAATCATATTATACACCTCAATTAAGAATAAGGATTTATTATCCATACATGTGTTTGTGAAATTATTGAAAAGTAGGAAATGGTTTATGTAGATCTCTCTTTATTAAACTCCAGGGTAAGATATTTTTATAAAATTAAAAAAAATTTCAAAATGTAGAATCATTTTGATGCACGCTCCAGGCGCCTAATATTTACTCATATGTTATGCTTGAGTCTTTTATAAAACTATTTAAAACATTTGTAACAATTTTTGAAATGCACAAAAAAAAATCATCAAACACTTTCAAGATATAAAAAAAGATGTTCACAAAAATATACCTAATGTTTTTAACATTTGTACACTCCTTTATATTTTCTATAGATTCTCTCTTTCTCTTATCTTTTTTTTATATCTTTCATATATATATATATATTAATTGAAAACTTTTTGACACTGTAATTGATTGAAGGCAGTCAGTAAACCTCATAACTTACTAATAAAGCATAGCTATTTTAAATGCTCCTAAAATATGTTTTAACAGTGCATATATTATTTGAATTCTGGTCAATTGATCAATGCCCTCTATTAAATAATTTACTATAACTTTTACATTCAGGTTTATTTTGTATAATTAAAACACTTATTTCTCACTTCAATATTATCAGAAAATTAGGAAGGACAAACGTGTCTGGATGATAGAGCAAATTATTTTTTATCGAATGAAGGCAAATAGATGGTATTTTTGTTGTCATGTCCAGGCAATGAGATAAATTTTCTGTGTGGAAATATATTGAAACTTATCGTGAAGATAGAGGCTGCCTGGCCGGCATTCATATTTCTTGAAAAAAGATATTTCGGCCAGTATAAATCTTTTTAAAAGATTTATACTGGCCGAAGTATCTTTTTTCAAGAAATATTGAAACTTGTTACGCAGACTTTGACTTTATCATCATCGATGCAGACGTCACACTACTTCTACGCTTCATGGCTTTTCTGTGTTTTGATTCTTTGCTCGCTTGTTTACAACAATTGTATTGGAACAAGTCGTTTTCCTTAAATAAATATATATTAGTTTAAATCTAAAGGGATGTCCTCGTAACTGCAAAATACGTGAGTACAAAACAACTTGAAATCCTTAAAAAAGAAACATCGTATTTTTGCTAAGCCTATCAATTTGGCAGCAGAGCGTGGTTTGGGCGCGCGAATTGGACTAACCGCCAAATGATCCATTTAAATCAAAAAGAAATTAAATAATTGGACTAACCGCCAATTTAGAAAGAAGAAATTGAATGAAAATGGATGCACATAACTTAGCAAAAATCGAACAGTTAACAGAAAACAACTATACAACGTGGTCCATGAAAATGGAAGCAATTCTAGATTCAAAAGATCTCTTCGAGGAAGTAATTGTTAATGACGAGCCAGACTTTATAAAAAATAAACTAGAATATGATATTTGGAAGAAAAAGAATCGGGAAGCATACAGCCTAATAATATTGTCACTTTCGGATGACTTAACAATCATCTTTCGAGGCGATAAAAGGGCCAAAAATATTTGGTACGACATAAAGAAAAGGTTTGAAGGATCTCTAGAAAATAAAAGGATAGACCTAATGTTGGATCTAGCCAGACTAAAATTGAACCCAAATGAAAATGTTAACATGTATATTGTACGAGCACAGAAACTGGCACAAGAGATCACCCAGCTAGGAAAGACTGTAACAGAAAGAGAACTTGTACGATACATTGTTGAAGGACTCACACCTAACTTTGACACGATCACAGCAGCACTGTCAATAAACAGAGAAATCTCCTTACCAGACTTGAGACAAACTCTACTGGACTTCGAGAAGAAAAGACAGGACAGAAGCAAAAATCATGAAAATGCTTTCAGATCATCAGGCAACCAATTCAAAGAAAAGTCATGCTTCATTTGCAAAAGAAAAGGACATTTCAAGAAAGACTGTTGGTTCAACCCTAACAACAAAGGAAATCAAAAGAATACAACAAACAAAAATAACATGGCCAGTACAAGGAACTACCATAAAGGACCAAAACAAAACAAAGACACGGCCAGATCAGCAATCCAAGAACGAACGGAGGAACCATCCCAACGAAGAAACTCCACTTCAGAATACGCACTACATGTAATCACAAGGGAGGAACGCCCGACGACTCAGGACGTGTGGATAATTGATTCTGCGTGCACAAGCCACATGACTTCACATAGTGAATGGATCGAGCACAAAACGGAGGAGAGAAGAAGCATACAAGTGGCGGAAGAAGGGAGACACATCGAATCTGCCTCATCAGGAGCAATACAAGCTACTGTACAAGGTAAGGACAAACTTAACAACGCTGTAACCCTGCATAATGTCCTCCATGTACCACACCTGAAAAGAAATCTAATGTCCATTCCAAGCGTAGTAAGAAGAGGGAACTCTGTTCTTTTGAATTCTGAAGGAGCATACATATACTCTTCTGATGACAAGCTAATAGGAACAGGCAACTTTGATGGTAACATGTACACATTGAACCTATCACGTTTATCTGAAGCAACTCATGTTCCAAATGAACATTGCTTGATTTCAAAGGACAATTCTAGGACTGCATGGCACAGAAGGTTAGGACATCCTAGTGACAACAAATTAGACCTGATTTTGAAGAACAATCTTCTAAAAGGCTTGGACTCTATAAATGGTACCCTTGATCAATGTGATGCTTGCTCCTTGGGAAAAATGACCAAAGTACCCTATGTTCGCACAGATAGCAATCAGGAAAGCTACCCCTTTGAAGCCATTTATGTCGATCTCTGTGGTCCAATGAGAATAAACTCCTTGGGCGGAAGTAAATATTTCTTGACCATCGTAAATGGATTTTCTAGGAGAATATTTGTAGAATTTCTCAAAGATAAACTCTCAGCAGCAGAAGTTTTGAAGAAGTTTATTGTAAAGAGAGAAAACGAGCTAAACTCAAAACTAAAATGACTTAGAACAGATAACGGAACAGAATTTATCAATAAAAACCTTGAAACCATCATAGAATCCAAAGGAATTAAACATGAACTAACTACACCATACACCCCAAGAAGCAATGGGAGAGTTGAAAGAGCTAACAGAACACTATTAGACAAAGGCCGAACACTTCTGGCAGACTCCCAATTACCCCTACACTTCTGGGCAGAAGCTGTGAATACAGCTACATATTTGTACAATCTAACTCCCACAACCAATGACCCAGACACTACCCCTATGGAAAAATGGAAAGGTAAAAAGCCATCCATCTCTCACATCATGAGATTTGGTTGTGAAGTCTTCTATAAACTCGAGAATCATCAAAGACACAAACTAGAAGCTAAATCTAAGAGAGGAATATTTGTAGGCTATTCAAGATGCAGAAGAGCTCATCGAGTATTTTATATCACAGCGAGAGTCATTCTTGAAACCGCAGACATTCACTTCAGAGAGAACAATAATGTCATCTCGGAAGAAAAACAAAGTGATAATAATACGGACACTGACACATATTTCTTCATTCAGGAGGACGAACAACTGGACAATCATGTTCTATCAGATGTTGATATTGAAGAGCCAGCACCAGATACCATAATCAACAGACAGACAGAGTCAAGTGGATCAGACAGACCACAAAGAACTCGAACAATACCTAAAAGATTCGATGACTACGTTACGAATGAAACCATTCCGAAAGACTATGATGAAGCCATCGCATGCAAAGACAAGAAACATTGGGAGAACGCAATGCTTGAGAAAATACAGAACATGTACTCGCATCAAGTATGGGAACTGGTACCTAGACCTGTAAACGCTAAAGTTGTCAAAAGTAAATGGGTGTTCAAAATATCTAAAGACCAAGAAAACAACAAAAAAACTTACAAAGCTAGACTTGTTGCAATGGGATACAACCAAATCCCAGAAAGAGATTACAACGAAAGTTTCAGCCCTGCAATTAAAAATGCCACCCTCAGGACTATTTTGTCAATGGCAGCAACAAAAGATTCAGTCATTAAACTATTTGATGTGAAAGCAGCCTATCTAAATGGAAACATTGAAAACACAATATTCATGGAACAACCTGCTGGATTTGTCCAAGACAGAAACAAAGTTTGCAAACTCAACAAAAGTATTTACGGTCTACCTCCATCCGGAAGATCGTGGTATGAGAAATTCAGTCAAGTACTTCATGACTGTGGACTGGAAAAACGTAAATCTGATCCTTGCCTATTTAAATGGAAGAATGAAGAAAAATACTTCTATGTAGGGATATATGTTGATGACTTTATCACTGTCTCAGATTCTGAAGATACCTCAAACAGATTCATCAATAAATTGAGACATCACCTGGAAATAAAGGATGTAACATGTAAAGGCATGTTTTTGGGAATCAAGATCATACAAGACAAGGAGGGAATTTCGCTACAGCAAAGCCACTATGTACAACAAATTTTGCAGAAATATGGAACGGAAAATTGTAAGGAAGTTCCAACACCAGGTTCCAAAGAAATCAATTTGGAAATCATATTGAAGATGACAATTGTGATCAGCACACTTACCAAGAAGCTCTTGGAATGCTAATGTTTCTAGCTGTTAACACCAGACCCGACATCGCTTACATCACTAGCAAACTTTCACAGTACTCCAGACAACCAAAACAGATGCACTGGACAGCAATCAAAAGAGTGGTGAGATACCTACGAGGAACAATTGACCTAGGAGTGAAATTTGAAAGAGGGAAGACTGGAATCCTGAAGTCCTACACCGATGCCAGCTGGTCGACCACTCATGATGGAAAATCCTACGGCAGATATGTATTGAAGCTCGGCGAAGCAACTATAGACTGGAAAAATAGTAAACAACCACTCGTCGCCCTATCCACAATGGAAGCGGAAATGATAGCTGCTTGTGAAAGCTTCTGTCAAATCAAGTGGATAATAAACCTGTTACGAGAGCTGGAAGAATGGAATTTCTTGGAAAAACCAACTGCGATCTATACAGACAGTCAGTCATTGATCAACTGGATCTCCAGCCCTAAACAAAGCAGTCGCTGTAGACATATCAACAGAAAGTACCACTTCTTGAGAGACTGTTATGAATCCAGAGACATCTGCCTTCTATACAAGCCGTCTCAGGACCTGGAGGCGGATATCTTCACAAAGGACCTATCCCGAGACCAGATGAAGAAATACCTGGAGAACCTCAGCATCGTGGGAATAAAGACAAAGTAAGGAGGGAATTGTTACGCAGACTTTGACTTTATCATCATCGATGCTGACGTCACACTACTTCTACGCTTCATGACTTTTCTGTGTTTTGATTCTTTGCTCGCTTGTTTACAACAATTATATTGGAACAAGTCGTTCCTTAAATAAATATATATTAGTTTATATCTAAAGGGATGTCCTCGTAACTACAAAATACGTGAGTACAAAACAACTTGAAATCCTTAAAAAAGAAACATCGTATTTTTGCTAAGCCTATCAAAACTTTAATTTTTTAATAGTTCTGATATAGATTTTATGTGCTTCTGCCAAGGATTTTCTCAGCGTCTTAAGTAGGTTTTACAACTTTAGTCGTGCATCATGAAGAGAAGTCTTGGCTTTAATATGGAGGAGTAATCCCAGAGTCAGTTGCAAAAATAAAAATATATAGAGTTCACAGTACTCATGACTTAAAGGTCTTCTCAGCGATCTTCACTTTGTCTGCCCTATTCTGTTCAACATCTTCACCAAAATATAATATATGTAGGAATATTAAGAAAGACAAAATGGTAAGACAATTTATTATGATCCAAACAATCAAACCTTATTTTTTATTTGGCCAACCCAAGTTTCTGGAGCGTACCCCAAGTTGTGCTTCAGACCTATTTTTTTTGACTATTTTCAAGGAAAGTTCAATTCATGAAGTGGCACTGAGAAAATTTATTTTTTGGCTTAGATCACTGATTCCTTGCCATCTGTGATCTTTGGTGTTGGAAGCCTGGGAAGAGGTGAAAAGGGGATTGACTCACGCACATATTGGGTTATCGTTATACTTTTGTGTAGTCAACTAGACTAATCAGGTGTATCCATATTTGAAATCAAGTAACATGGAGAGAAATACTCTGGTAGTTGAAAAAAATCTCCCGAGATTTCAAGTAGAATGGTTTTAATTATAAAGGTATTTCCACATTTTCTGTAAAGGGGGTGTCTTCTTTTAAGTCGCGCAAGACTTTTAGGGAGTGTAACGAAAGATGATGGCGATTTTTAATGTGCAGCTGCCATAGCTGCTTGGTCTGATAATTCATTTACCTCGTTGCCACTGTGCCCTTTGTCCCAGTAGAATTGTACATTTGGAGTACTTTGTGGGTTGGAAATGATTTCAGCGATAAAGTGTGTTCTTGAGGGCAAAAGATTATATATGGCAGTGAGAAAAGATTGGAAGCCTGAAGTAATACAAAGCATTCATGCGGAAAAGTATTGATAAACTCTGCATGGCCAGGCTGTGTATTCTTTATGCAGTCTAAGGTGTATGAATTGTAGAGGAGTTGTCAAGAGAACTCCAACTTCTTCAGTAGATTGTGATCCATCTTTAAATAGAGTGGCGACTTTTTTTTTGCTGCAGTGATTTTGTATAATATATTATCCTACGAAACGGGATAATATAAGGACTATGAACCCGCGCGACTCAAAGGGCCACTGTTCAGAGATATAATAGGTACTGTAGGTATGCATGGTCCAACAATGATTATTGCTTTCTTGCAGAGAAGACGACGAAGCGTGCGATCGACATTAGTAGCATAAGCACGTCTTCTCTAGGCATCAGAACCATACAATAATACTAGGGGAATAGCTAATTTGTAAATATTGCGCCCAGAACAGAAAGTTGACTCAAATTGGATTTCATGGTGCTAATGATCCTTGGTATTTTATAAAGTTATTATTTATGTTACTGGGCTAAACCTATTGCTCAGGTGGGTAAAAATGCCATAAAGGAATTTTTGGAACTTTGGTCACAATGCTTTCAATGTCTAACAAATAATAGCGCCAAGATTTTGCATTAAATATGCAAGAACTCTTGTGCCAACTAAAAAATAATCAACATAATATCAAAAAATTTCCAACATATAAAGGAAGAAGTGTAAAAAAAAAAATATATAAATTCAAAACTTATATAGAATACTTACGTCGTAATTTATATGTTGTATTTACAATGTTGTATATATATAATAGTTGTACAATAGAAATACAAAGCATGATTTAACTTTAAAATTACGTCTAATAAAATGGAAACCTGGAAAAGAAAAGGCGGGACCCAGAAAGGTTATAAACAGGTTGTTAACATTGTCCAAGCAGCTAAGGGAGGATGTACACATATTAGGCATGTCAGTCCTTGATTGGAAAGGACGCCCAAAAAAGTCCGCCCTCTGTGACGTTACCATTAGTATATAAGCTTGGTTTTTTTTCTGAGCTCAGAAGGCACAGCAGTATAGAGGCAGGTGCAGTTAAGTCGTCATGCTTCCTGATTGATTATGATCCCAGGACTCCTCACAGTCCATCTCACCTTCCCGGGTGCTCCTCCTAAACCAAGGTAACCATGCTCTTATGCATGTGGATGTCTTTTGTCTTCAGGCTAGTGCGCTCCCACTTTGGCCCATGACTGCATGTTAAATGAGAAGCCTACTGCAACGATGTCAGCTCCAATTTTTAAAGCATGTATATATGTGATAACCGAGGGTCAAACCTGTAGTAACCGAGAGGGACAGTCAGGGCGTGGAGAGTTTTCCAGTACTTCTCTGCACCTTGGAAGACCTTTAACAGTTTTCACAGAGTACAGGCAGTCGAGGCAGAGTGGAAAGCTTGGGAATGTCCACACACAAAAAACGAAGAGACACAGTTGTAGTAGGAAAGTTCAGTGAACAGATAGGAATCGAGCTAAGAGCAAGATGGATATAAAAGAGTTCTTACTGTTCTACATAGTCGATGAGGTGGTCCTGGGTACAACCGACGAGGGCTCACGCTGATGGTGAAGTGGCTATTATTTCGGCTAGGGCAGAGGTCTCATATATCTTTGCCGAGGGGGGAGATATGCGGGAGAATGGACTTTGAGCGGGTGCAAAGGGCGTGGGGCGTCTGCGATATTCTACACCCTTTGACCTTGATGGCAACGACTTGCCAAATTCCTCTTTAGGGTTGTTGGACCTCTATCTCGATCTCTTGCTTAGCTCAGCTCTTAATCTATTACATAGTTTTATTTATTCATCCTCGGTTTGTACAAAGTACATTACATATGATGATGTAATGACACATGTCAATCATGCGTATAATTATTTATAGATGTGTTTCTATAAACAACATCACAATCTTGTTATAAGTTTCATACAATATAAGGTTGTTGGTTTAAATTACACCATATATTTATATATATATATATATTAAATATGAAAAACCTTTGAGAACTATTGTTGAGGATCTAAATAAATTTGATTAGGAATAAAAGGACTTGCTTTGTGGGGGGTGATAGCTAGATAGAGCCTTTCAAGACCTAACGGTCCATATCTATCCCTTGATAAATAGCAACTATCCATTTTTAAAATTGTAGACCACCAGTCAAAAATACTGCTTCCTTCTATGAGGGTTTATTTTCTAAATACTAAATATATGAGAGATGGTTGTGTAATATATATATAATATTTTGTATATATAAAAAAATAATTTAAAAAACATTCTCAAAATAAATAGAGTAATAAGATCTTAGATGATTATTCTATTTCATAGTCCGCATCTCTTGGTTGGCCTTGTAGTCCAGCTTTGTAGATCTTACCACTTATCTCTACCTCTTGAGCTCTATTACTTCTTGTATGAGTTCTTCAACATCAAATAATGTTCATTCCAACAGCTTGCTTAGAGATGACTTGGATAATTATTGCAGTGAAGTTCAGGTTCATCTGCTCCATGGTTCGCTTCTCTTAATTTGGCTTGGAATCCAGGGCTGTCGAGCCTGGCAGGTCCTGAAGTCATCTCACACAGGTCCACCTCCATCACTGTGGAACTTTTGGCTTCGGGGTATTGAAGGCTATGCAGTGGTTGATGGGGCAGTCAGTGGGGAAGGTCAGGTCAGTCTTTGGGCCTTTCTCTTCGATCAATTCTTTGACCATTATCTCCAGCTCTTCATGGATGTCAATTATTCTCACACCAGGTACTGTGTAATCCTCACACACTTCCTGGTCCAGCGGTGAGCTCCTGTAGTATGTCTTATCTCCTTTCAGATATCCATGGAATTATGCACCACTGGATGACGCGGAGTTACCCTGGTTTCTGTAGCTCGACTGCATGTTACAGCAGTCATGGTCCAGTTGGCTACCAGGATTGGGCCTCGGTTGACTGGGGGCTCTTGTGGTAGCCTCCTCTGCCACAACACTCTCACATACAGATGATTTCTTTATGTTAACATTGCCCTCTTCAGTAAGCGTCCTTTCATTCCTTTTAAATTTATTTATTTGTGAGTGAAAAGTCGAAATGCTTTCCACATGTATAGACATGTGGTGCACTTACAGTAAAAGCAGTCGCCTACTTCTACCTGCCATGATTATCATGGCTTGTACCATATTTATTTATGCCACCAGATATTTACAAATAATTACAGTAGACTCTCCTAAAACGCGATTTTTACAACGCGATTTCGTACAACGCGATAAAAAAAATTGTGACAAATTTATTTATACAACGTGAATTTTCGTATAACGCGTTATAAAATAAAATGCGGAAATTTCCATATTGACAACTATACAATACATTTAATTTTTATGTACACGCGTTTTTAATTTTGTTTTTGTTTTTGAACGAAGTAGTGTTGTATATTTTGTCAATTTAATTGCACATGTGTTTCTGTAAGTAATTTTTTTAAAATAGTGTTAAATTGAGTTTTAAAGCTTAAAATAATATTTTTAACGCATATAAGGTATTAAATTAGAATTTACATGCAAATATTTTGCAAATATAAAAAAAAACTAGCCGAATGACCCGGGCAACGCCCGGGGTTTAACCGATTAAATGCTTTTATTCAAATACTATTCGTTACAATTATAAATTGGCGCCGTGGATGTCATTCTTGTATAATATATAAATGAGTTTTAAAATTGTAAAAAAAAAAAAAAAAAATGCATCGGCCGGGAATCGAACCCGGGGCGCCCGCCACTATAATATATAAATGAGTTTTAAAAATTGTAAAAAAAAAAAATGCATCGGCCGGGAATCGAACCCGGGGCGCCCGCGTGGCAGGCGAGCATTCTACAACTGAACCAAAAGCAAACGGTGACAGAATTAAGAACGCATGACGCTGATAACTGTATATATTAATTCGAAACTTGCTCCCCAGGCATGATGAATAAAGTTGGAAAAAAAGAAAAATTGAAAAGGAGATATACTGTATCATGTAAAAATGTATTGTATAAAATGATGTATATAGGAAAAATATTTATATACTAAAACAAAACTAAATGTTATATTATTTTATATGCAAATGTATATAAAAAACAAATTGCGTAGTGAATAAACTTTAATTTGTTTTTTTTTATATACATTTGCATATAAAATAATATAACATTTAGTTTTGTTTTAGTATATAAATATTTTTCCTATATACATCATTTTATACAATACATTTTTATATGATATTTGTCACTAACAATTTACCCTAACAACATTCGCGTTATACAAGTTTTATTTCGTACAACGCGAATTCCTATAACGCGATTTCATACAACACGGAACACATTAATCGCGTTATAGGAGAGTTTACTGTATATTAAATATTGTCTTTTTCATCACACCTACAATTAGATAATAAATATTGATTGCTTTGTTGATGTTAATGAACTGATCGAAAAGGTGAATGATTTCATTGATTGTGAATTTTGATTTGTTTTTATGGAACAGATACAGGCTTGAGCTTTGTGATGATGATGATTTACTCTCATTCCATGCCTGCTGTACAATTGGGAAAGTTTTTTGAAGTTGTTAATTTAGCGATTAGGAGGCTAAAGTTATACTTACATCATTAGCGTGTTGAACCATCTGCGAAGTCAACTAACTCGCTCTTCCTGGGTTTTGTATATTTGGCACTTTTCTTGCAATGAGAATGAAGAGGAAAGGGATTAGAATTGCTCCTTGTGGGACTCTATCAAGTGAAAGATAATTTTTCTATACATTAAATAGTTGGTAATGAGTTGGATTAGTTCTCCAGGGCAGTAACTAAGATGAAGGATTATTTATTTACTGTGTTGAAAACTCGGCTGATATCTAGGTTGATATTTTATCCCGATCTTCTATGGATTTTTGATGAATATTTTGTTGGCAACTGGAGATTTTTCAGAAGAGAGTCAAGAAATAAATCCAAATTGGAGTGGGAGAACCAGTTGTAACAGTTTGCTAGCCATATTCTAGTCGAGCATACTATATAAGAAAAAATATATACAATGGTTGCTATGGGATACATGGTGTAATTTGTATTTATGTGAATATTTGAACCTATAATATTAGATATATAGATCCTTCTGATAAGAAAAATATAATCGATGGGGTTACTAGGCTAAATCACCATGTTGCTGCCCATGAAGAAGACTGTCTTGCCCGACAACACACGCTCCATTCCCGAGTAGTAGTCGTAGATGATTCGTTCCAGGTCTGCCATGATCTGGTTCCTTAGAACCCGTAGGATGGGAGGCATCTTGGACTCCATCTGTGCATGGAACACGTTCTCTCTATGGTACAAAGTGAGCGAACACTTTGGTGGAACATAGAGTTTTGATAATATTGCGTTGTTCTACCGATGTTCCAAATCCCATCAGCACCAATGATGAACATGATGCAGACATCATTTTTGTCGGGCCACTATATAAACGAGATTGAAAGAGACTTTTCCAGAACTTGATACTTCACAGTTTTACGTTCCATCTTAACGCAAGAACTATACTAATGAAATATATTTTGCTCCAATATAGAGTGGTATAAAATTTCTCATTAGCGACCACCTCCCTGAGCAATCATTTTATAAAATGGAAATGACTTGGCCATGATTCAATCGTTTCTTCAATGATATACCACTTCCAGGAGAGACCAGGACTATCTGTGTTTCCGAGAGGTCTTACGCGGGAGGTTCTACAATAGTTACATCCCAGAACCAGCAGTATTAGAGGAAATAAAGAGGACTTATAGTGAGTTCGGAGTCAGCCACAGTTCCCCCCGGCACCAGGAGATCTTACTCTTCATGTTCGAAAAGCAGCTCTGCAATAGAGTTGAAGGGTATCTTGCGGGAGACGGAGGTGATGTCGATAACCACGATGATGAGGAAGAAAAACAACAGCCGAGTGGCGGTCCTCTTGGCTCGGAACTCCGTCCCTGCGGTATCCAATAACTGGTGGAACTTCTTGTTTAGAGGAACCACCTGAGGTTGTTTGATGACTAGGAGGAAAATGATATCTATAAATCGAAGGGAAAGATTTGAATTAAATAATCTATTTATATTGTTTGATACACAAACTCTCTCAAACCCCAAGGTATCGATTTGGCTGAATTAACGAATATTTCACCATCATCTTATAGATCTAATTTTGCTCTTAGATCTGTCATGTTTTCCCCTGTGTGTTAAGTCAATCCATTAATATCTATCAATACCAAACACACACTAATCTAGATACAGTAAAGTGGAGAATATATAAACAATTATGTTCAGTTGAGAAGTCTCCCCCAGCGACGAAGAGTCCTTCTCCAGACAATTAGGAAATCTATGTGAATTTCCCTTATTTTAAAAATCAGGAACAACTTATAAATGGTTGCCATGGCGATGCTTTGTACATAAACCCCTATTAGAAAGTCAAATGATTCACCTTCACAGCAAGCAATCAATCAAATGTACAAGATCTTGACTTCTAATATGATTTGGTAAGAACTCAGTGTTCATCAATTTGCAAATCCCTTGTAAATATACCACGTGTTATTGAATATAATTGTTCAGGTATTTATACAAATGCAAAACTCTACACTTCAAAGAGCTTATTTCTAATGATTAATGGCACAAAATTTCGAGTTTATACTATTTAGACGAGTAAGAAATAAAAATAATAATGTTGATAAGTTTTCTCAAATTGAAATATTGAACATTGCTCTTATCTAATGTAAAGTAGTATCGGAATTGTGTAAATTATAACTTTTCAGCTTTAATCATTTTTTATAAAATTCTCGTCTGAAGTGTTCCAGCTAGTCAAGCTAAGCATGTTGTAACACAATTTGTAATAAAAATTAACGTATTTTATTTCTCTCATCAAATTCTGAAAACTATCAGGTCATTTTTTGAGCTCCATGACAACCTGTACTAAAACTTCTATTTTTATGAAAACTACGTAAAATTTTGATTAAGGAAAGAAAATCGCATTAAAAGTTATTAAATTACTTTCGTGTTTTTAATGTAATTATTTTCCATCAAAAGTTTGGACAAAATTTGGAACATATTTTAGGCCATTTTGTTCTCTATGACAAATCTCTCTACATTTTTGCGATATCCTTTTAAACCTCCCATTTTCAGCTATATTGGTCATTAAGTGTTTTAAGAACTGTAAGACTCAGGATGTAATTTACAGAAGAAAAAGTACAGGGGATCATTAATCATCATCAAGTGACATTTAAGTACTGGGGACGGTAGGTCGACTCTTGGCCTCTTTTGAGCCTTGGCCATTTCTTTAGAGATTATGTTTTCAAATAACTACATAAATATTTTCTCACAATGAGTTTATTTTTTATTTTAAAATTTAAGCTTTCAAGGGATAATCGCTCTTCAACGGGCTTAATTTTAAAATATAGACTATATCATACAAAAAATGTTTATACAAAAATACGCGCGCAGCGTGGATATTTACAACTGAATTTTAAGATGGTAATGCAAATCTTAGACTTTTATATATTATTTTAAACAAGATAACTATTTATTTACATCTATGATTAAATTTTAAGGAATAGGTCTGTGAATCAAGAAAAGAGATTATGTTTTACCAGAACATTTCGCACGTTGTCGGCCATTCGAATGAGAAGTCCGAGGACCTATAAACCGAGGTGGTAAACCATCCTGATGACTCTTTCTCTCTCTAGTGAACAGAATCGATTTATATTTTTAACAATTCCATTGACATCATTCAATGACATACACATAAAGAGATTTGTACTTTAAAATATAGATGCAAATAATATTATAATTGAATTAAATATAAAAATATTTGCAGAGCTTCTTAATTCAGAAAATGGGAGGCAAGCTTTCACGGGGTCGTGCTTCATCAGGCCACTGGCTCCGCAAAGGCGTGCAACATATATACACCCTAGAAGCAGATGGCCTCCCAGACCTTTCGGTCCATAAGCCGGCGCAACATAATACAATAGAGATTCACAGAAATACATTTAAAAAATCAAATATATTTATTAAATTTATTTCTGTGAATCTCTATTATACTACTCTAATCAAAAAGTTTCGACACTTTGCTCATAAAATTCTGACAACTCAGTATATTTTTTCCCGGTTTGTGGCAAACGCAAGCGTCGCCCTTGGCTTGGAGACCTGCCAATTTTCAAAAATCACGCGCCACAACAGCGCGAGCAGCGGCTGTTCGAAGTGAAGCCATTTTTCCCGTGCTTCGATTTCGTTAGTCACCGAAATGGAGGATCAATGAATTTGCATCAAGTTCTGTGTGAAAAACGGATTCAAGGGTGCCGAAATTTTTTGGATGTTGCAAACAGCCTACGGGGATGCCGTCATGAGCTGAAGACGAGTTTTCGAGTGGTACAAGCGCTTCAAGGAGGGTCGGGAAGAGACCGCCGACAACGAGCGTTCCAGGAGACCGTCCACATCAACCACGTCTGAAAAAGTGGACAAGGTGTGGGAACTGGTGCGTGAAGACCGACGAATAACTGTCAGGGAGGTCGCCGAAGAAGCAGGGATATCATTCGGGTCGACTCAATCGATAATGAAGGACATTTTGGGCGTAAGAAGACACAACCCCGTTCTCGTTTCCAAAGATTTGACTTTTGATCAAAATAACGCCCGGAAAGAAACGGCCAGTCTCAATCTCGAAGCGACAACCGACGACCCCGAATTGCTGAAGAGGGTCATTAATGGAGACGAAACATGGATTTACGGCTTTGATTCGGAAACTATCCAACAGGCATCGGAGTGGCGCTTCAAAAATGAGCCGAGACCAAAGAAAGCGAGGAAGGCTCCCAGCAAAGTCAAGGTCATGTTGACGGTGTTCTTCGACTACCAGGGCATTGTTCATAATGAATTTCAACAACAAGGCTCTACAATAACTGCTGACTCCTACCTGAGAGTTTTGAGGCGATTGAGGGAAGCGATCAGGCAGAAACGGCCGGAGCTGTGGAGGAGCAAGTCGTGGATCCTCCACCACGATAACGCGCTGGTGCACACAGCCCTCAAAATCTCGAAGTTCCTGCAGGACCACTCAACCTCTGTGTTCCCCCAACCCCCTTACAGTCCCGATTTGGCCCCCTGCGACTTCTTCCTCTTTGGAAAGCTCAAAAAAAGTTAAAGGGTCGGAAATTTCGGAGCATAGAAGAGATCAAAGTGGAATCGAAGAAGGCCTTGAAGGCGATCCCGAAAACAGACTACCAGAGGTGTTTTGCCGACTGGAAAAAAAGGTGGCTGAAGTGCATCGCGGCCAACGGGGACTACTTTGAAGAAGACAATTTGAATTTGGTAGAATAATAAAGTTTTTTTAACTTATGAGCAAAGTCTCGAAACTTTTTGATCAGAGTAGTATGTATGTTACACGCCTTTGCGGAGCCAGTGGCCTGATGAAGCGTGGAAGCTTGCCTCCCAATTTCTGAATAAAGAAACTATTCAAATATTTTTCTATTTATTTGATTCAATAAAATTAAGAGATTAATGGGGAAACTACAGCAGAGAGAGACACTATGTACAATCAGAGATAATCCCACAATGATGAAGACTCGACCTCCAGACAATCAGGGAATCATCGCTAACCCATCTCACCTCAAGGCTCAGGAAAGGCATGGGACTTGGGCATAGTTGGCGTCGGCAACCAGTCCTTGCTTGAGGAACCTGTAGCCCTGTAAAGAAAGGATATCGTGAAGTGTTGCTTTAATTTGCAAACAAAAAGGTGAGATTTTTCCTAAAAAATACTTTATATCACTATTTCTTTCTCTTTCTTTTTATTAAATAAATAACATGGAATCATCTCACACACTTCTATATCTACTTTAATGGTGTTTCAAAATTAAATAAACCTATTTAGTAAAGTCAAATATTATCTAACCTAAATCCTGATCTCACCTCTAAGATGTATTATAGATAGTTTTATTTTTGAGCGGTCAAATGGTTTCTACCTTATGAAGATAGGACGACTTTGTCAAAAAACGCTTATCCCATATAAAAAAACATTGGTCTGTTATAAGAGGGATTATGGAATCATCCAAAAAGGTGTTTAAGCCGATTTTCAGGCTAGAATGCAACATGAAGTTGCGGGAAAACGATACTAATGTACCATAAGAGGCATTCTTCCTTGAATTATGCATCAGACCGATGCACTTGTTCATAACCTTAGTAAGGGGGTCGGTGGAAGGATGGTCTAAACCGCTACGACCCAGGTTCGTTTCCCGCATTGGGCACTTTTTTCTGATTAAAAAAAAAAATGTTCCAATGGCCCCCGATTCTTGCAAAAGTCCAACCCCACCAGCGAGTGCAATTAACCAAACGGGGCTCTGGCACATTTGTAAGTGCAAAATTGAACTGCTTTCCACATATGTAGACATGTGGTGCACTTACAGTAAAAGCAGTCGCTAACTTCTTCCCACCATGATTATCATGGCCTGTACCACGTGTACTAGGGATAAGCAAAAAAAAAAAAAAAAAAAAAGAATAGTGATGATGAAGAATGAGCCACAATACCAGTTTCAGTAAATTGGACCGATTTCATAATCCTTATCGTAGAATGTTATGAAGCCGTCCCTGTACTGATGAGGGCTAAAGAAGGAAACCATGGCATACAGGTTGTTGGCTTTTTGTTTGAATTTGCCAAAACTGTGTTGTGACTTCAGCATCACTATTAAAGTTTTTTACTAGGATGATGCACCAATCACGTCTTTCATGGCTTTGGGAAGGTTCAAGATTCATTTCCATAGACAACTATGAGTTATACCAGTGCAATCGTTAAACTAAAACAACGTTTAAAAACTACAAAAAAATAAAAAATAAATTGATTCGTTGAAGAGCAATTATCGCTTGAAAGCTTTCATTTTAAAATAAAAAGAAACTCATTATGAGAAATATATTTCTGTAGTTTATAAACGTTTTCACAATTATATCGTGAAAAACAACGTTTCCCTCTTTTAACGACAAGTAGGCCGCGGTGGGTTCATTGGATCTGTTCACCCCAGTCATGCTATCTGGTGAACGTGCTTGAACCCCGTGCAGCGTGCACTGACGGCTTCAGATTCCATTATTCACGGTATTGATATACCGATTAGTTCATATTTCATCCTATTATAATATAGAACGTCCCTCTTTAAACGACAAGTAGGCCGCTGTGGGTTCATTGGATCTGTTCACCTCAGTCATGCTATCTGGTGAACGTGCTTGAACCCCGTGCAGCGTGTACTGACGGCTTCAGATTCCATTATACACGGTATTGATATACCAATTAGTTCATATTTAATCCTATTATAATATAGAACGTATAAAGATTGGGAGAAACTCAAAATATATTTGGTGATTTCAACTAAAGGCAAGAAACAGTTATATCAGGTAAGATTATTTCTGATATTTTTGCAGAATTGTACACTCATGGACAAGGAAGTTTCATATTCTGATATCGCCGGTTATTTATTTTTATTTTAAGGAGACAGAGGAAATTTGTTTCACCCTTGGTTATCTCGTATTTTTTTAATATAAAGGTCACTGTGCATCAAATATCTTTTAAAGTTATTGACTGAATACCGATATGGATGCTAAAAGGCACAACTTCCCTAATTCTTGTCTGTGAGTGTATTATAGGATGTACTAGTGAGCCATATGTATTTAGAAACATAAATTATTTAAAGCTCGAACGTTTATAAATAAAACAATTTTTTACTTCCCTTACTTCAATGATAAAATATTGGAAGGGCCCCGGGCTCCACAAGATGTTTAGAACAAACTGACGCTGGGAGAATAGTATGGGAGCAGTGGAAAATAGTTTCATTTTAAAAATGAATGTTCGCACTATGAATTGTTTATATTTATAAATATATGTGTTATGTTCAATAAACTATATGCAACTTGTGTGTGTTGGAGAAAATAGTAATTGTAATTTATAAAAGAGGAGGCAACTAGAATAGGAAATGAGCAGAGAAATGAATAAACAATCAGCCAAAATTTGAATTAGAATTGCAGGCGGACAATTTCATTGTGTTCGGCAGGTGTCCAAAGAGAGCCACGCCATTGGCTGGGTCCTTTCGTCTGCTGCAATTAGAGGCGGCGGCCATTTTGGATGGGACGTCCGCCGTCGTTTGATACGGAGCTGGGAGAGGATATCTGTTTTGTTTAGAAAAACTTTGTGATAAGCCAGTCAGTCTGGGGCCAGGATGGAACCTTCCAAGTGTACTTTCATCCAAGGGGGCGGTGCGCCGGTGGAAGGATTCCACTTGCACGGCGACCATGGCCATACCCACGACAAGATGGAAACGCCAGGTTCATACCTTAAACGTGATCGCCCCATCAGCAGGAAGGATTGGGACACGCGAGCCTTCACCATCGGCGTCGGCGGGCCTGTAGGATCGGGCAAGACAGCCCTGGTGCTCGCGCTGTGCAAGTACCTGAGGTCGGAGTACCAGCTGTGCGTGGTGACCAACGATATCTTCACAAGGGAGGATTGGGAGTTCCTGGTCAAGAACGAGGCGCTGGAGGAGGAACGGATGCGAGCGGTGGAGACCGGTGGCTGTCCGCATGCCGCTATCCGGGAGGACTACTCCGCCAACATGGAGACCGTCATGGAGCTCACGCGTAAGTTCCGGCCGCAGATGGTGCTGGTGGAGTCGGGCGGAGACAACTTAGCTGCCAACTTCAGCCGCGAGTTGGCCGACTACATCGTGTACGTCATCGACGTGGCGGGAGGCGACAAGATCCCGCGAAAGGGAGGGCCCGGAATCACCGAGAGCGACCTTCTGGTGATCAACAAGGAAGATTTGGCGGATGCGGTGGGCGCGGACCTAGGCGTGATGCTGGACGACGCCCGGGCGATGCGGCAAGGTGGACCGACCGTCGTGACTCAGGCACGCCACGGCACGGGCGTCGACCGCGTGGCC
Organism: Cordylochernes scorpioides; assembly: GCA_030710605.1. NCBI lineage: Eukaryota > Metazoa > Arthropoda > Arachnida > Pseudoscorpiones > Chernetidae > Cordylochernes > Cordylochernes scorpioides. The sequence continues at coordinate 164,361,436 of CP092865.1, read as the reverse complement.
CAGCACATCCTGACTGCCTTCCGGGAACAGACCGAGGAGTATCACAACTAGGGGTAGGTCTTTTCTAGCATCTGTCTCTTGTTAGAACATAGCCTCCCCTTAATTTACAATTATGTATTTGTGTGTGTTGTTAAAGCATCCATATATGTAACAACGGGTATAAACTTCGATGCTTCCACCAATATTCTTCCTCTCTCATATAATAGCCGTTGACACTGGAATGTTTCATTAAACTTTTCAAATAACTTTTTTCGCGTCTTATTTTTACAAAATTACACACTTGAAGATGAGATGTACCATTGATTAGAATATGTGTTGATAAAGAATAAATAGATATTAAAAATAAAAAAGGCACATCCTGACCAGGAGCACAGGTGCTTTTTAGAATGCAGATGTGCTCCTATTCAGGATATGCCTTTTTTATTTTTAATATCAACACCTGACCATTTTATTTATTTTTTTCCTATTATTTTTTACATAAATAGGTATTTAAAACAAAAATAATGGATGTGTGTTAAAAAAGGACAGTTAGCATCCCCTAGACAAGAATTAGATAGTTTTCGGTCTCAACATACTTATATACAAGGCATTACTGTGTCGTCCGAAATCAAAAAATGAAATTACTTAGATACTACCTCTTCTTTTATAAATTGGACTTATTTGTTACTTACTTTAATGTTAAAATATTTTCATTTCTTATGAATAGATGGTGCGCCAATTTCTTATATCTAATTGTTTGCCTAAGAGCATTGCTCATTACTAATTATTTTACGTATTTATACTATCCTAAAAGGTTAGGAGTCCATATATATATGCTTGTATATATATATATATACTGGACGAATGAGACCCGGGCGTTCCCCGGGTTTTACCTGAATGATTTCTAACCAAATATATAAAGAATAAAAAGCGAGTTTTTAAAAACTAAGTCAATTAAATTAATTCCCAGAATTTTGCTCAACTGGATTTTATATCATTTGTATCTTGTTCTATGTATATTTTACTTTACTCGAATTGTATGTCTTTTTTATATATATAAGTAGTGTATATGCTTTATTTGAACTTTATCTCATTTGAATTTTACTTCATATTGGCTTTCTTTAATTTTTTTATCAAGTTTTATTGTAACAACAGAGCAATCATATTACTATCATAGATAAACATAAGTAAAAAAAATTATATTCAAAATTATTTCATTGAGTCGTGAGTCTGCCAATTAAATTTTAGAATGATAAAATGGCCTATTTTCAGAGATGGTCATTAACTGGAATCTGGATATGGACAAATCATTTTTTTAGTTCAAAAGTTAAGATACATTGTATTAACAGAAATTTTCTTTATCCTGATGTTTTAGCGATTGATTTTTGTGAATTTTAGTTCAGATAAGCTAGGGTGATAATCGCACTATCATTGCCAAATGTTGGTATCTCTTGTTGAATTCCCCCAAATCAATGATTCGATAGATGGGAGGAGTTTATATGTCAGATGTAATTCTACTGCCCTGAAAGCTTATGTCCATAGTTTTCTTGAATACCATTTCTAAGATTCCACCCTTCAGTGTTGCATATAAAAGCAGAATTATCTAATACAGTATTAGAGCTCTAAAGAAGCGGTCTGGTAGATTAAATTGGCGAAACCACTGGGAGGATTCACCTCTGATAAGCCAAGCCCTCCCAATATTTTGTCATCGCAGTAAGGACAGTAGAAGTTTGATTTATTTGTGAGAAGAAACATTCGCGTCTTGATGTTTTCATTTGTTATATATAGATGACGCCTTATTGCTTTGTATTATAAGTCAGAGTTGACTTATTTAAAAGTGTATACTTTTATTAATCGACAGATTTATTTATAAAATTAATCAACGCAGTTATGCATCCTGTTCGCAAGGATGTCATAGAGGTTGATGTCCTCCTAGATACTGGGTCCTATTGGATAGTGCAAACGTGAACTGATCCTACACAACAGCATACACACACCTGATTAAAAAAATACGCTTCAACATAAAACGATTCATTTAATGTTTGGGATTATCTTAAATTCTCACACAAACTATAGAAATCTGGTAGGCCACCACCCCAGCTAAGTCCCAGCAAGTCTGTGGAATGGACCCCACCCTAGAATTCCTTTTCCCATGAACGCTCATTGTATGAGGAATTCACTGGCTTAACGGTCGCCGAGATGGCACATCGAGCTCAAGACAGAGATGGCTGGCGTCACATAATGTTTGGGATGTAATACGTACAATGGGTCACAATGTCCGATCGCGAATATAATGATTTATATATCTCCCTCTCTTAAAATCTAAAATGAAAGAAACAGATCTAATTATTAGATAGAAATAGATCAGGATGTATGGAATGGAATTATGTTAGCATTTTTATAAGTTGTTTTTCATAGATTAATATATTTATATTTTGACCAGATGACCGGACGACTTTACATGTATATATTTGGTTTTAAATGATGTAAGTTAGTTAGTTATGAAAGGAAATTAAAAGTATAAATTTCTTAGAGGTGTTGGTGTTTACTCTGCTCGATTGTAGAATAGGAAAGTCTTAGCTCCTAACAGGTTATGGGCCCAGCAGAACGCTTCCACTGCGCCATAGAAAGAAGTTAAAGATAAAGAATAAAAGTTGAAGCTAAAGAATATAAAGCTAAAGGAAGAAAAGCTGAAGGCTAAAGAGGATAAGGCCAGGGAATATAGGGCTAAAGAAGAAAAGTTTATGTTAGGCTAAAGAAGATAAAGCAACTAAGATAAAGAAAATAATCTGATTGTTGGAAATTTGAGCGATTTAAAGACTGAACTTTGTGCAACGAAGAAGAAGAAGAAAATATTTAAGTTATAATTTTTGTCAAATTTGCATAACTAGAAAAATCAATGGCTGACGAATTGAGAATACATAAACTAGACGGTAATAATTACTATTCCTGGGCTATAAGAGCTAAATCAATTTTGATTCAGAAGGATATATGGGATGCGATTGAGCCTGGCTTTCCTGGTGAAACTTCAGAAAAACAAAAGCGGAAAGATAACTTGGCATTATCTGTCATATTATTAGCGGTTGAAGATTCATTCTTAGATGATATCGGTGATTGTAAACGAGCGATCGATGCATGGCAGATACTGGAGGACATCCACACAAAGTATGGCTTGCTGCACATATTACAGCTGCTGAGAGAATTTTTCAACATTATCAAAAGAAATGACGAAGATATGAAGGAATATTTCGCGAGGATAATGGAATGTCACAGAAAATTAGCAAAGTGTCATCATGGATTTGGGGATGTAGAATTAGCGTTGATTATGTTATTGGGATTGCCAAAGAGCTACGAGCCGCTAATTCTCAGTTTAGAACAGCAAGAAGAGAAGCCATCTACTAGTGTGGTTAAATCCAAATTACTTTTAGAAGAAAAACGACAGAACCACCGTAAAATTCCTCAAGAAGATCCAAATAGCGCTTTTGCGGTAAGAAGAGAAGAGGATACATGCAAATCACCATGGCAAGAACGAAATAAATTTAAATATGACCAACCAAGGAATTATCAGAATACGTGGTCGGAAGGAAAAAAGGAAAATCATAATTATTCCAGGCAGATAAGATGTTTCAATTGTGGCAAATTAGGACACATATCTAGGAATTGCAGATTTGCCAACTCCTCAAGGAGAACTAGGGAAGGTATGCTGAAACAAATTACGTTAGACCTTACTCATAGAGTCCCATTTGCAAATAACTTTAAAAACAATAACTCTGAGAATATCTGGTTTCTGGACAGTGGTGCTACTGAACACATGACGTCGAACAGACTAAAAATGACGAATATAAAAAGTATTTCAACTTCAGTTGAAATGGCAAACAATGAGAAAATAAAAGTATCAGAGATGGGTGATGTAACCATCAAACTCGGTCACGAATATGGAGGTGAAACCTTGTTCTTGGAGAACGTATTATACGTTCCTGAATTAGACGGAAATATTTTGTCTGTTGGAAGGATAGAGGAAAGAGGAAACAAGGTATTATTCCAGAATGGCAAGGCCTCTGTTTTTGGAAGTGATGGTGAATTAATTTTGAAATCTAATAGAAGAGGAAGGATCTATACAGTTGAAGAACTTAATATAGCAAAAGTGAAGTCACCAAATTCAGATATCTGGCACAGAAGGCTAGGACACATTTACAAAAGAGATCTCCAAAATGTGAGTGACACAGCTGAATGCGAGGTATGCCTTGAAGGTAAAATGCGAAGACTCCCATTTCCTTCCAAACCTGTCGAAAGTAAGAAGACTTCATCACCCTTGGAGCTCATCCATTCGGATGTAATGGGTCCCATTAGCCCAATATCGAAGGGAGGGAACAATTATTTCGTGACATTCATAGACGACTTCACTCATTACACTACGGTATATTTTATGAGGTCTAAATCGGAGGTACTTGAAAGATTTAAGGAATATAAGAACATTGTTGAGAATTACCACAGCAGAAAAATCAAATTACTAAGAAGTGATAATGGGACGGAATATGTTAACGGCGAATTTAATAAATTCCTCAATGAAAATGGCATCAAGCGACAGCTTACAGTTCCAAGAACACCTCAGCAAAATGGAACTGCGGAAAGAATGAATCAGACATTACTAAACACAGCAAGATACATTTTGCTTGAATCAGGAATTCCCAAATCATTTTGGGCAGATGCGGTTAATACAGCATGTTACTTGAGAAACAAATGTTCTAGCAAGGCGATAAGTAACAAAATACCCGAAGAAATGTGGACCGAACGGCCAGTGAAGATTGAACATCTCCGAGTTTTCGGTTGTCAGACCTGGACATACAACGACCAGCGTCGATCTAAATTTGACTCAAGGAGCAGAGAATGTGTTCAAATTGGTTATCCGGAAGGAGTCAAAGGATACAAGGTTTGGGATTTCAGAAACAATAAGGTCTTCGTAAGCAGAAATGTCAGATTTAGAGAAGACGTTTTCCCAATTATGAAAATCGATAAACAAATATCACATGAAACTGATTTTTTCCAGGTTTTACATAAAAATTTGAGGAAGACTATGAATCTGTAAATGAAGAGACGAAATTGGTAGAAAAGAACCAGGAAGACGAACTAAAGAAGGAAGACGAAGAGGAAGGCCAAAAGGAAGCTGCGATCCCAAGGGGATATTCAGGGACTGATGAAGAAACGATATCGGTAGAGAAAAATCTGAATAACTTAGAACGAAAAGAGGATTAGCCTGTTATCTCTTAGTTTGGAAACAGTTCCCTTACTCATAAGCTTTTTTCGCTTGTTAATCAGTATTCTACTCTGGTCTCTGATAGTTGGAGGGTAATCTTTATTTATGCATTTTTTTTGTCCCTGAGTCTGAAAGCATTCTTAAAAAGCAGAATTATTTGCTTGAAAGCAGGCAGTTCAATAAGCAGAGGCGAGTTGGCTTTTTTTGTCAATCTTCGGCACTTTTCTATCTTAAGATCTTCGAAAATTTGCAACGTGTTTGAAATCAGATCTTGTATCAAAGCTCGAGATTCGTCAGGGGTTTCGTTTTCTTCTCCTTCCAGTCCGTAAATTTTCAAGTTCCTCTGCTTCATCTCTCCAAGCTCCAACCGCCTCTCGAGATCGGATATTCTACCTGTATTTATCAAAACAGCTTTAGAAGTAGTTTCCAAAGATGACTCGAGGTGTTGTAGGCGCTGATTTAATTTGTCCAATCTTTGTTCCACCGAATCAAATCTAGTTTACATATTTTGACCTAACTCATCTATTTTAGTTGAAAGTGTTATAATTAGATATGCAAATCTTTATTTTTACCCGAATCTAATGTTGTTTGTTGCGTCTGTTTAGAGCCAGGATTTGGTTCAATACTTGACATGAGCAGTAACATTAAAATAATAAATCGACGGGTTCCCTTTACATCACAAGTAAAAGAGTTAACCTTGTAGTTATTTTCATATTACAAACAAAAGTTTTAGCGCAAAAATCTACACATCTAGTGATCACAGCAGCTTCTCTTGGAAAAATGAAGATACGAGGGTTGACGTTAAATAAGTTCCACAGAGGTTTTTCATACAGAAAAACAGGTTTATTTGCCCAGAACTATACATTTTCGAAAATATCAGACTTTTTTCATTTTTCTACATATTCCCCGTTTCGTTCTACGCATTTTTGCATTCGGTACACCCACTTATGGAACCCAGAGTCGAAGAACTCTGCCGCCTGGCCACGTAGAAGCCTAAAACCGCTTCTTCCAACTCGTCATCGTCCTGGAATTGGGTTCCCCCCAGGTTTTTCTTCAACTCGGGGAAGAAATGGAAGTCACTAGGAGCTACGTCCGGGCTGTAAGGTGGGTGTGACACCAATTCCCATTCAAATTCTTCGATGAGGGCGGTGGTTTGACGGGCGGTGTGCGGCCGAGCGTTGTCGTGGTGAAAACGCACCCCTTTGGTTAACATCCCTCTCCTCTTGTTCTGAATCGCGCGTCGAAGTTGTTTTAAGGTCTTACAGTACCGGTCGGAATTGATTGTTGTACCCAGACGCATAAAGTCGCACAACAATAGGCCCTTTCGGTCCCAAAAGACGGTAGCCATAAGTTTCCCGGCAGAAAGTGTTTGTTTAAACTTTAGAGGTTTCGGCGAAGAAATGTGATTCCACTGCTTGGATTGCTCCTTTGTCTCCGGTGTGGTGTAGTGTACCCATGTCACATCACCAGTAACGATCGAATCCAAAAATTCCTCTCCGTCAGTTTTGTGGCAATCGAGAAATTTCTGGGCCACATAAACCCGCTGCCGTTTATGGTCTTCAGTCAGCATTTTCGGAACCCATATTGCGCAGACCTTTGAATACCCTAAATGTTCACGCAAAATCTTGTCGATGGTGGTTTTACTGACATCAGGAACCAAATCGCAGAGCTTCCGCACAGTAACCCGTCGATCTTCAAGCATTGCCGCTTCGACTTTGGCAATGGTTTCGTCCGAAACCGATGGCCGTCCAGCACGCGGTTCATCGTGGACGTCTGTTCGGCTGTTTTTAAATTCTCTGACCCATCTGCGCACCATCCCGGAACTCATACACCCTTCTCCATACACTTGACAGAGTTCAGTATGAATGTCCTTCGCCGAATTCTTCTTTGCGGCCAAAAATCGAATTACTGACCGTAATTCGCAGCTGGCGGGAGACACGAGGGGAAGCTCCATCACTAACGGCTGCTCAGCCAAGACTAAGCTTACCAGCGACGTGTCCTTGGTGGGAAATTGGAGTGAGGAGAACAAGCTACAAGCCCGTGCAGTCGGCTCGAGCCTAAAAGCGATCCTCACGACAGTGGTGCCCCGTAGAACTTATTTAACGGACAACCCTCGTATTAATTATTGAAATAAATAAAATCAGCTTCTTAATCTTCGTAAAGAATATATAAACTATAGACCAACGATACACCAGAAGGTATAATACAAGTAGAAGCACAAAAAAGCCAAAATATTAAGTTAAAAATATTTACTGATTGAGCCGAAGAACTTGGCCACCTAGCGGATAATCTGATTTTACTCTCCAAGACACCTTATTTTTATACTGGCAACTAACGACCACTTAAGTTATCGAACCAATGGAACCTGAATCGTCCACAAAGAAACAAAAATCCAACACATCACTTATTTGCGATGCCTCATTGTAACATTTTAAAGCATGGTGCTCATGCGCTAACTACAGCCACAGTGCCCTGCGTGCCTAAATAAGTAATAATAATAATAAAAAGACTTATATAATTTTGTTAAATTTCCAAATTTCGAATTTTTATGGTTGGTGCCGTGTTATCATTAGTAAAATTAACATTGGTCATTTGATAGGTTAGAGTTTGAGATATTAAAAAAATGGATGAATTATCATTGGCTGAATTAATGAGGTTAGACTGTATGTAGTAAAGGTGTGTGTCGGGGAGATATTTTAAATTATATGCAGTAAAAACTCCTTTAAAATATAGGTATTCTTATTCTGAATCTTAAAATATTAAAAAACACTTTCACAAACCTATTAATTCTTACAGATATCATATAATGAAAATACGTTTGATGAAATAACATACACATTATTTCCAGCATGAAAATTTCTACGTTGAGCTTTGGCGCAATGGACCATTAATAGATAACATTGAGTAAGAGGAGAATGAACTTATACATAATATTCAAACGGCTTTTGTTTAGATTAAAATCGAAGGAAAAAGGACAGAGTTTTATTTGAGAAATTTGAAGGGTTGAACTCAAAAATATATAATATATGCATTAAAATCATATAATATAAATCTAATATTGTAATACAATTCTGAATATCAAATTAATGTACACAGAGTATGAAGAATATATATTTTATTGAAAATTAAAGCACCATTTTCTGCCCGAAAAAAAAAAAGAAAATAGAAGAACTTCTAGTTCAAGAACAGCCACCAACCAGATATGGGTTTCAGCGAATCTTCTTCACGTCATTTCCTGGGGCGGGATTTCTTGAGCTGGTGATGATAGGCTAGTTGATTGAGGTTGAAGCCGAGGTGATGGCAGTATTGAGGCTGGATAGCTGAGGTGGGGAGTGTGAAATGTGTTGAGGCCAGACAGCTGAGGAGATGGCTGTAGAATGTGCTGAGGTGAGATAGTTGAGGATGGGACTGTGAAATTTGTTGATGTCAGATAGCTGAAAAGAGGAAGATAAAGTGTGCAGATGAATATCAGGGCAGAAGAAATTAGGGGTGGATATATTTATTTTAGACAACCGAATAAATTTATGAAACAGAATATTCATGCAAAATACAGTAATAATGAAATATAAGAATTTACTAAATTGGAGTTCAGAGGTTATATGGTTTCGGGATCAATAGATATTAGCAATTGAAAGTATAGGGGAGGGGGAAGCGAGTAGTCGTATAATACATGTTTTATATTTGGTTTAAATCCTGGTTTCTTGCTCTTTCTAATTCTATTTAGTAACGGTGTAGGTTTCCGAAATTAGATTTTGCTTTCGAATTGGAAATTTGTTGAAATTCAGATTTAAAAGGCTATATTCCAAGTGAAATTGTCTGTAGATGTGTGTATGTGTAATTGATTGTGTATTTGGGTTTATGTGAATGTGGATGTATGTGTGTGTTTATCTGTATGTCTATGTGTATATATGGATGTATGTGTGTATATATGGGTGTATGTGTAAGTATGTATGTGTATGTCTAAGTGTGGTGTGGGTGTATATGGATGTATGTCTGTTTTGTGTGTATATATATATATATGGGTGTATATGAATGTATGTGTGTATGACTGTATATGGGTGCGTGTAGATATATGTGTATGCCTGTATGTCAATGTTTATATATGGAGGTGCATGTGTATGTCTATTTGCGCGTGGGTAAGAATGTGTATATATATTGAAAAATTTGTAGAGATGAGAATTCAAATACCTAAACTATTTGGGGATTTTTGAGTACAATAAAATGACATGAAATGGCTCAACTATTGAACTATGAATAGCCCTGATATTCATCTGCACACTTTCACTGAGTATTATTGAATAGAAGAATCACAATTGAATTGTGCGATGGCATAGGAACATTGGTTGAATGGCATCAGTTTTTTGACTTGTTGAGCAGCTCATATTCCATCTTCTCAAGGGTAGAATGAAGATGACTTGCTTCATAGATTATTTCAGTGATTCAGATTTCTATTTTAGGAGGGAATTGGATGGCAATTGAAATTCCTGTGACTGATGGGAAGTTTTAGAATGAAATTATATGATGTCGGATGATGACAAGGTTAATATTTTCATAATTTATTTCTATGACTGGATTATATATAGGTAAATGTGCTGTTAAGAACTATTCTACAATATATTTCAGTAGGCAGAAATATTTTTCAGTTGAATGCTTACAAAATTGAAGAGAAAATTGTGAAGATGATTATCTCATTCCCCCTTTGCTCCAAAATTAGCAAAAAGTCGCTTGGTGTTTCTAAGTATCCAAGATATTTTTGCGTCTTTGGCGCTTTCTGGTGTGGTCAAATCTTTTTCTTCGGTTTGACTCGTTTTATCTATTTTGTAGGTAGCCTCTCCAGTAGCCCGCTTGTTGGCCTGCACCAGATTAAAATTTAGCAGTGTCAGTTTGAAGATATTGGAATTATTTTTTTTTCGCTTTCTTTGTAATTTTACAATATATTTTAACATTTAGTATGTATGTGATAATCTGTATATAGCAATATGTAACCCCACCACAATCTATGCAATGTATTGTCAAAAGATTTAATAAAAGTTAAGCTTCGCGAAAAGGAAAATAACAATTAACAGGATTGCATCATCCAGGAAGTAAAGGTTACTGCTCTGGACCCATAAAACTTAAGTTCAAAGGCCTTCTTCTTCCTGGAAGATTGAAATCATGGCGACAATTAAGGTACTAAGCCAATCACAGTTAAGCATGACAAATCAACAACCAATCACCTTTAAGCATGACCAACTGATAGCGAATCATCAGAGAGCACGTGGAAGGATCTCCACCAATGAGAAGTCGAGAGAGTTAATGACGATGATCTCGGACAAGAAGTAAAAAACAAGGTAGGTGACCGTGCTAGAAGCAAGGTGTGCTCAACTTAGGCTCCAACCAAGGTAGTGTCCGCTCCATCATGTGAAAGGCCAAATACCACCTCCAGTCCAATCACTCTCCCTTTCGCAAGGTTTATTTTCTATCCCATCCAGGTGTGCTCGTTCTTCCCCTGTGGAAAACCACCATTCGACCAAGACTGCACCATCAATCACCAATCCAATCAAATCCACCTAACCACACAATTTACCAGGAGTCAACAGGATTGTTACAGAGAGTTAACCAGGATACAAACGGGATCAACACCAATGCTACATGTGTTTATTAATTATAGTAGTAATAAATATACAAGTGTATTAATTAGTATCATCTTGTATTTATTAAAATAAAATGAATATAGCTAATTCCCTTCATGATATAGAAAAATATAAGATTTGAATATTTGAATTGAAAAACAACTATATTGACAATCCATGGCTAAAATATAATTTACATAAAAGCAAGATATTGTAGGCTATGATATGTTGATATAGCATAAGGTTTGCCCATTATTACAGAATTTACTGTCTAAATGTTATTTTCAGGTCACTGAAACCTATATTTTAATATAAAATAGGTGACCTACCAGTTTATCCAGGAGATCGTTGGCGAAGGCCAGCTGTAAACAAAAACTCTCGAGTTCTAGCGATAGAAGAATGTTTATTTAAAACTCACGTGATCTTTGAGGGCCTCGATGAACTCCTCCTGGTCACTGAGGTCGTCCAACAATTCTTGGCATCTCAGCTGTCACCGTTCAGACACTGGTTAGATATCTTAACCACCACGCTTCTATTGAAAAAATTGTGACAAGGTATGAGATGAAATTAACTAATTTAAACAGCTTCAGTACTCTTTCTCAAATATATATAGGTTATCTTAAATGTTTCATTTTCTATATATTTTTAAATAGTTAAACTGGGATTTCGTTCTGAAATAAACTATTGCTGTGCCGCTGATATATATTTATTTTTTTAATATCTAATCCCCACACAATATATAATATGTTGACTCTATTAATTTACTGAATATATGCTCTGAAACAAATTCCTATACACTTATATATATTAAGAAAAAGGCATCTCCTTATCGTGCAACTGAAAGTTGCTGATGGCTTGCGCCATCTATCGGAATAAATATCAACTATTCCCGTTGATTTTTAATTATTCCAGAATTGGCCAGAAACCCATTCTTGATTAATCAAGAAAAGCTAACCACGGACGCGTTTCGGACTGTTGGCCCTCATCAGTGTGGTGCAAGTTGTACCTCAACGACCAAAAAATTGGTTTTCAGGCGTCCTGAAAAATCATGAAACGGGTAGTTAAGGCCAGAATTGCGTGAGAACGCTACACAATGTGAAAAAATAGTACAAATGTAATATTGTACTGGGATAAGGTGCATATATACTTATATATGTGAAAAAACAAGAGAGAGAAAAAAACAATGGGATATAACATATTTAAATATTGAAAGAATTTTACTGATCATATATACAGGAGTAATTAAAATTAAATCCTAAATTGAATTCAGATATGAATTAGGTTTTTTTTGGAAAAAATGGAAAAATAAATTATTAAAATATAAGTGGGAATATATTTTCATGTTTCAGAATTAAATATTTCCAAAAAAATTAAATTACAAATTGTACCTTCAAGATAGAAATGTCATTTATCATTTCTATTGAGATAATTTGAACAAGTTACTTTCATCCAACAAGTTGCTGACCTATTGATTCATATGAATTGCGCTCAGAAGTTGTTAAAAATTTATTATTAGCGCGCATCTGAGGATTTTATTTATACTTTTAGAATTTGAAATTGTTTAATTGTGGTAACTGAAAATGAATTTTCTACTGTTTTGAGTGTATACATAATTTTATATGAATGGATCTAATTGTTTAAGGTTGAACAATCTGAATACTTTTTATATTAATTTATTTGAACTGAAAGTAACTTCTTAAATTATTTTATTAATTGTTTTTTTTGTATAAAATTTACATTGAAGCATCAATAATTCAGAATAGCATCTGGAAACTTTTATAGCTATTGAATTTTGAAAATCTCAATTTTTCAAAATTTCCAGAACCTATAAGAGAGAGAATGTGAAGTAAATATATTGAACATGACTCAATTTTATTACCGAAATTTGCATTAAAAGATAAGCCCTTACCTCTAGCGGAGATGGAGCATTCATTTCAACATTTTGGGCGACCTTAGAAGCTGAAAAACAAAGTGATATATAAACATGTTTATATTAATTTGAAAGTATAAAGAGAGATTCGTAAATTTTTCAAATGAGGTAAAATTTAAACCATTACTTATGGTAACAGACCAATGAAAATACACAACTTTATTTATTTATTTCCTCTCAAATTTACAGTGTACCATTCGAGCATAAAGCTCACGAGTCACTTTGTCGTGGATGTTAGGCATCAAGAATTTCTAAAAAATGGCCTTCAGAACTGACTGGAGGTCACAGTTCAGGTAGAGTGAAGTCCAGGTCTTTTATGTCTTGGATTGAGGTCTCCATCAAATTGGAACAATTCTTGTATAACTGGATTTTGGGAAGTAGAGAGTTTTAGATATAATTTCTGGGTCGAGGATATGTATATTTCTTCTATATTAGGCTGGTTTATGACACAACTCCACTATCCCATCACCAAACTCATATCTAAACCTGAAAGAAAGGAAATTGTTTTACAAAATCCCGTGTAGCTCATAAAACTGCGTATATATAGGTAAAATAGGAGAACTCTTAGAAGAACAAGTGAAGCAAAACAGGTCGGCCATATAAAATAATAGAACTATTTCTTTATAAGTCGAGTAGTTCCTTGTGAATAATATATGCCCAAACTGGAAGAGCAGTGGAATCGTATATTTTAAAGAAGAGAAAAGTTTATTTATAAAAAAAATGGCCGCCAGAGGTGAAATAACAAAATAAATAGGAAGACAAGATACATCACGACTGCATTCAGTTCCTAAAATTACGTTAGAAAATCCCACCGAAGGTCCACTTCAACAACGATACAGATAAGTATGTATAATTTGTGATCCGCTCGAAATGTCGAGTTATTTTGTGATATATCAACTTTTAACCAAAATTTTGAAATGAGCCTGAAATTGTATCATTATGTTATGCAGAATAAAAATGAAAGGGCGCATTTCCCAGAATATAATGTGTTAGAACGTTCTATAATAATGTATAAAAATCGGAGAACAACTGAAAGCCAATTTAAAGTGATTGCACAAGGCTTAGTGCTGGCTGTTTTCTGATTGGCTGACCAACCTTGAGCGTTCTTGATAGATTCACTCTGGGATATATAGGGTGAGGAACTAATGCTGAAGAGTAGAAAAACGAAGCTACGTGGTGGACTCCAAGCAAACGCGAGCTGCTGTCTCAAGAGGTCGGGGTGCAGCTTACCGCCGACGCCGGTATACTTCGGGGAATATTCTAAAAGGTTCTACCAACTTCTGTCTCCTGTTCTGCTCCTGCTTTCCTTCACTGTGCTGCAGTTGGCGAGTTTGTAACTGCTGTTTTCTTCGTTGTTGTTTTATTTTTTTTCTGCCTTCTTCTGCAATTATTTTATTCATTAGACTTAAATAAAGTCCTAAATATCCATTGTACCCACGGAATTTATTATTTGTCAACCAACAACACAAAAATATCAATACTATATATATATTTTTTGTTTTTTTCTCATTATAATTATAATTTTTTTACATGCAATTTCATTTAAAATGTATCTTAGAGGTTTATAAAAGAGAAATATTAACCTGTACCTTTATGTACTGTATGTCGGAGATACAGTAGTGTCAATGGGCGACCACCTCTTTAAGCGAACAAAACGATATATGTATTTTAACAAACGAATACCTCCAATAACAAAATGCAAGAGCAATGTGTCTTTACACGTGGCCGCTCACTACTGTATTTATCATTGCGCCAAATTTACAGCGGGCACTAGTAAGTTTACCCTATCAAATGCAAATTTTCAAAAATGAATGCTTAAATTCGATTTTGTGAAATTTATGACTGCCAGTAGTCCGTATGATAAAAACAATATAATTTTGAACAATTTGATTTTCTTCTGACATTCACTGATAAAGCCCAATAACAAGAATGTCTCAGAAATATATTTTCTATATTTTATTCTAGTATGATTTTGTGTATAGTAAAGCGTTACAATTAAGTTAGCTAGAGTGATAGAAATTATGGCCAATTGCCTAATACAAAATTCATATACCTCATTATTACTTGAAATAATTTCAATTATTAATATAATTGAAATATTTGTTAAAGAACCATATTAATCAGACAAACACTACTCGAGCAGTACTCGGGTAGAGTTGAGCCATTCCGATATTTTATTTATACACTAGACGAATGGCCCGGGCAACGCCTGGGTTGTACCCGAGTGCGAATATATTTTAAAAACGTTTTAATTCAAATACTATTCGTTACAATTATAAATTGGCGCCATGGATGTCACTCTTGTGAAACGTCCCGTTCCAAACTGTGTGTTTTTAAAATGTTTTAACTATATATAATATAACGGTATAATAACGGTATAAAGAAATAATGAGCCTATAGCCTAGTGGTCATGGCATCTGCCCGGTAAGCGGAAGGTCGTGGGTTCGATTCCCATCCCTTGACCTTGTATACATCTTGCTTCCTAGGGTTGCCTAGAGTGGCCGCTATAGACAGGGTGGTCTGTATAGACAGGTGGATGTATCACACAGCTGATAACAGGGTTGCCTAGAGTGGCCGCTATAGACAGGGTGGTCTGTATAGACAGGTGGATGTATCACACAGCTGATAACAGGGTTGTCTAGAGTGGTCGCTATAGACAGGGTGGTCTGTATAGACAGGTGTATGTATCACACTGCTGATAACAGGGTTGCCTAAAGTGACCGCTATAGACAGGGTGGTCTGTATAGACAGGTGGATGTAGCACACTGATGATAACAGGGTTGCCCAAAGTGACCGCTATAGACAGGGTGGTCTGTATAGACAGGTGTATGTATCACACTGCTGATAACAGGGTTGCCTAAAGTGACCGCTATAGACAGGGTGTTCTGTATAGACAGGTGGATGTAGCACACTGATGATAACAGGGTTGCCTAAAGTGACCGCTATAGACAGGGTGGTCTGTATAGACAGGTGGATGTATCACACAGCTGATAACAGGGTTGTCTAGAGTGGCCGCTATAGACAGGTGTATGTATCACACAGCTGATAACAGGGTTATCTAGAATGGCCGCTATATACAGGGTGGTCTGTGTAGACAGGTGGATGTATCACACAGCTGATAACAGGGTTGCCTAGAGTGGCCGCTATAGACAGGGTGGTCTGTATAGACAGGTGGATGTATCACACAGCTGATAACAGGGTTGTCTAGAGTGGTCGCTATAGACAGGGTGGTTTGTATAGTCAGGTGTATGTATCACACTGCTGATAACAGGGTTGCCTAAGGTGACCGCTATAGACAGGGTGGTCTGTATAGACAGGTGGATGTAACACACTGCTGATAACAGGGTTGTCTAGAGTGGTCGCTATAGACAGGATGGTCTGTATAGGCAGGTGGATGTATCACACAGCTGATAACAGGGTTGTCTAGAGTGGCCGCTATAGACAGGTGTATGTACCACACAGCTGATAACAGGGTTATCTAGAATGGCCGCTATATACAGGGTGGTCTGTATAGACAGGTGGATGTAACACACTGCTGATAACAGGGTTGTCTAGAGTGGTCGCTATAGACAGGATGGTCTCTATAGACAGGTGTATAACAGGGTTGCCTAAATTGACCGCTATAGACAGGGTGGTCTGTATAGACAGGTGAATGTAACACACTGATGATAACAGGGTTGCCTAAAGTGACCGCTATAGACAGGGTGGTCTGTATAGACAGGTGGATGTAGCACACTGCTGATAACAGGGGTGTCTAGAGTGGCCGCTATAGACAGGTGTATGTATCACACAGCTGATAACAGGGTTGTCTAGAGGGGTGCAGGGAGTTCACGTGTTCGCCAGGCAGCCAATGGGCGCGCATTCTATCCGTGAGCTTCAGACAGACAGACAGAATAAGGCAATTATATAAGTAGATATTGAGAGTTACCATTAAGTGATGTGTTCGAATAGTAGATTATCTTAAATCTTCGAATTTAAAAAGATGGGATACATAACACTGCTTAATGAAATTGGTTTAAAACAAATTCAGATTGTAAATAAACTATTTCGAAACATAAAGTTTTTTACAGTACAAAGTTAATAAAGATTATTAAAAACACTGCTTTCAAAGTTTTTATTTAATATTCTTGAAAAGGTAGCCAAGCTTCCACAAACTCTTCAACGTTCAAATCTCTTAAAAGTTTAAATAACGAATTGTTAGAGGTTTGCAAAATAATACAAAATGTTTTACGCTATTATATATTTAATATTTTTTTTTTACTGGTTAAAATGCCTTAAATTAATGCTCAGCTATAGCTTAACTGACATATTAATGATTATTCAAAATTAGGAATATAAATTTGAAAAATAAACAGTAGTTATTAATAAACAAAGAAAAACTGAAAATTTAAGGCTTGAATGTTCATTTTACACACAAAACTAACTTCTACTGTCTTTACTGTTGTTACATCGCACCTAGACGCTATTCGTGTTCATTGTCGAATCAGGATGGCACAAAGATACGTCTGTGAGTTTGTAAGGATACAGAAAAAAGTTAGCACTTTATCATATGTGGCACTGAACAGAAGGAATAAAATAAGTGGGACTTTATTTTAACTCTCCGTCCGAAGAATCCTTGGCACCCCGAATGTCACTCTTGTAAAACGTTCCGCTCCGCACTAACACGTCCTACCTGGACTACACCGCCTGGTAAGTCGCACTGATGTCAGGCTATTCTGGCATCATCTTGTAGGATCGTCCACACGCCCCGGAGTCAACTCCCCACGTCTTCTACTTGCTGAAGATGTGACCAGACTGACCGTTGTCTTCCCCCACGCTGGAATACCGTTTTTGGCGCCTCACACATGGCAGCTGGAGTCCACCCATCTTTCCCCAACTTTGCACTGGAAGTTCGGCCTCTCGGATAGCTTGTCATCCATTTTACACAGCGTTGAAATATATTGGGAGGATTTTATCTACTGGATCGTTTCTTAGAGTTATAATACTGTATTGGACGATTATGCTTATACATGCTACCCTGAAGGGTGGACTCTTAAAAATGGTATTCTAGAAAATAATGGACATAAGATTTTAGGACAGTATAAATATGGAAATTCCATTGCAGTAAGAGCAGTAGAAATTGTTTAATTTTTAAAAAAATCGTACGCGTCTATAATAGGTTCTAATTTTCATTAAGGTATGCGTGTTTTCAAGAAAACAAACTTCTACTGTCCTTATTGCGATTAAAACTGTTTGCGGGAGACAATTGCTCGATGAAAATATTTATATGTAACACTTCTGCACTAAAAGCTTATGTCCATATTTTTCCTGAATACCATTTCTGAAATTCCACTCTTTAGTGTAGCATATATAACCAGTATCATCTGATAAAATATTAGGGCTTTAAGAACCTTGAATACAAATGATCGTGGGACTTTCAAGAATGCAGTAGGTTTTTAATAGGCATGTCCTGTAGCCAAGCAGGCAAAAACTGCATTCCTCTTCATTTCGTTCGTAAGAGTAGGTTTTTCCATGTCTACCCCTACAACTGAAAAAACCTATGTTGCATTGACACACTGGAAGATATGGAACTCATATTGTGTGTTCTCAAATAGTTACCGCACCTTCTATAAATTATTTTATAATTGTGTTAGTGTAATTATAAATTAATTTGTTTATGTTTTGTATTATAGTAAACTATGGTTCAAATGGGATGGAAGGAGATTGGTACCAGGTAAGGTATTGTCAAAAATAAGCCTGACGGTGGTTTCGACCTCGCTATTTGACCACCATACCAATCTCTTCAACCTTGGATTAGTCAAATTGAAATATTTTGCTAATATGATAGAGTAAAATTTATTAAATATTTCAGTTTGATTCTGGGTTTGTGATAGACAGACCAAGTCACCATCAACCTACAGTTCATGAATATCAGATTTCGTAATTTTAATATCTGGTCTAGTTTAATATTATATATTTCTTCAAGTAAAAATACTCCTGAATAGGTTTGAGGGAAACCAGTCAGAAAATTATTTGGTTTGTGTAAAAAATGATAACACCCCCCAATGATTTCATTAGACTAATGAATAGTAATAGAAAGGTTTCATCCTTTCATATCAAATACAGGCTCGAATAAAATTTATATTATTTGCGCACTGGGTAACAAGTTCTTAGTCATCCTGTTGTAAATATAAGGATGAATATTTTGATTGAACATTTTGCAGGAAAATAAAACATGATTATGATTATCACTGAAGTTCAACACACCTTTGGTTTTACGGAATATTTCGATCAGGTTCTTCTTTAACCTTTTGAATTTGGGCATTTTATGGCAGATATTTTTAAATGGTGCAGTGAAACACATGATGAAATTATTATAGGGGCTTTGTTTTTTAAGAACTATTTCAGGGGAGGTTGGAATAAGAGTGTTTTTTAGTTATAATTGTGATAGTCATGGAAACATGGAGATTCAAAGAGAATAGAAATATTTTAATGTTATATATAACCCAATTGATTTCATGTCTCATGATTATAATAATTCGTTGATTTATATGAATGTATATCACAATTCTGCTTATTTATATATATTTTAATACATATATATGTTTTCAAAATTATATTTATGTCCGAATATATTATTTTATTATGTGTAATTTTATTACATCCAAAAAGTATCCATTTGATATTTCATTTCCTGTACTGTATTTGTTGGTGTATATTCGGATATATTGTCACAGATGCACGAAATGTTTTATTGAATTTTAAAACTATATTGCACTCTCTTTCTAAAATACATATTTGAAATAAAGTGGCGGGAGGATGATATTCATGTACCACACAATATTTCTATGTTTCTTCACAGATCTAAAACAAAGCGTTTGATTGGCTACCGCGAGAGGTGTAAACAAACACGTTATTTGAGGGAAGGGGTTGATAAATTGAATAAATTTCTTAAAATTTAATATTTTAAGGAGTATTATTTTCAAAAGTATTTTTTCGTACTCGCTAGCTTTTAAAAAGAGTTTAACCTTTGAACAAGGGTTTTCTAATGCATAATATACACACCTTCTTTCTTATTTCCACTCAATCATATTAGGATATCAAGTTGTGACCCTTGATGGTGTCTGTTTGACAACCATCATGACAGGGTGAAGTAGAATGCGTCTGCCTTTGTCATTAAGACTGGGAATACTACTCATTGGCAGGCCGACTTAGCTCCAAAAGAAATGGCCGCCTCTGACATGAGGAACAGACGCCATGCGCAGCTGCTCCTAACATGGAATACAAACGCTGCTCATCCCGTATCCCTGGATTAAGAGCCCTTACAGGGTACTATCAGCCGGGCCAGCTGAATCCAGGTTTTTTAGCGAGGTTGTTACTGCTCCCCCTTCTCCTTTTTCATCCGGGCTTGGGACCGGGAAAGGCGGAGTTTATATATATATATATAGTATATTTTGAGTTAGATAGTTCACAACCTTCTTCTGGTGTTTATTATGGCCCCATATCTATATAAAATATGTATCGACTTTGTGGAAATGGATGTAACAAATAAACAAAGAGGCAGGGGTAGACCAGACAGCGACAACGACCGGGCGCCAGGAAGTGGCGTGATTACAGGAACCAATCAGGACTCTCCGCCATATGCGGGGGTCCAGTATAAAAGGGCCCAGAAAATGAGACAAAAAGAGTTGTTTTCAGAGTGACGCCGTTATACGGTCGGTCGGATCTCTCACCCCTTCCTCTATCCGCGATGTAGGCTTAGGGCATCCGCGGCGCCCGTGGTCCGCCTGCCTCCGTCCGTGGTCTATCTCTACCTCTTGGAGCTACCATCTAGACCTGCCTCTGTTCCTTGCTGTCCCCGTGCGGGAATCCCATCACGCACCCACGACCACGACTGCCCAGTACATTCCACGTCGGTTTGGTCGGGATTACTACAGAACCCGTTAAAGTCGACAGGATAACTGAGGACAGCAGCATGCAGAGGATGACGGAGGTCAGAGACGACTACTTCGCGGATGCCCTCACCAACATGCAACCCCACTGCGAAGACCTAGTAAACCGCCTAACAGACGTGATTCGGGGAATAGCCGTGCCTCGTGCGGAGGAAGCCCTCATCTCTCCTTTCGACGGATCCTACGCAGCAAGCAACTCGAGCGGACGAGCGAGGGACCGCAAGATGAAGCCACCCTACAAGCCCGGCTCCGCACGCTACTCAAAGGTGAGCCCCTCTCCCTCTACAACGAACTGAATCTGACCTCTCTGCCATACAGCCAGGCAAAACAAACTCTCATGGACCTCTATTAATTGTGACAAAAATGCATCTAGCCAAACTTTAGCTCATTTTCCCCATTTATATTTATTACCCCCACTATATCCCTCTGAAAATCAATGTAAAATATTTAATGATCCTTGTAATTTATGTGTTAGGAATGATATCCCTTTAACTTTTATGAATATTATTAAGAATTACTCAAATATTTTTTCTACTAACAAATATAACGTCCCAAAATTGAAAATTCCCCCTATCAATATTAGAACAAAACATCTTCGCCAATGCCATCCATCAAGCTATCACCTTTTTTATATTTGTATGTTATATGTCTTTATTTTATTTTTCTATACCTCAACCACTCAGCCATTATAAACCATCCAAGACAACATTATTATATAGTTATTATTGTCATTGCTCATTATATCTTAGAATATTCAACCATCAGCAATCTTTTGAATCATTACTATTCGACTATTTTTTCATCTGTCAGCATATATAGATTCTAAAACTTTACAAATTCAAGCTTTTTAAACATCATTTGAAGTTTTTTTATATAACATTTATATATTTTTAAAAATACCTTAAGATCGTATTATTTCTGATATCATTGTTTTTTATTAGATTATTATTATTTTCTCATATTGACGCCTCTCTCTCTCAATCCTATCTTCCCATCATATACCACTTACTCACACCTCCTTAACCCATCTCCTCTCAACCTCATAGTCTCCCATAGGGTTGCTGTTGCCAACCATTTTATTAAAAAAAAAATTAATTCATCTATTGGACCATCCTTCCTCGGTATACAATTCCCGATAACGAGTTCAGGAAATCCAAAGATTCTTTCTTTTTTTTTTATCCATCACCCGACAACATCATTCATTACATTCAACTATTATAATCAATAAAATAAAAGAATTAAGAAAAAGGCATCTCCTTATCGTGCAACTGAAAGTTGCTGATGGCTTGCGCCATCTATCGGAATAAATATCAACTATTCTAGTTGATTTTTAATTATTCCAGAATTGGCCAAATACCCATTCTTGATTAATCAAGAAAAGCTAACCACGGACGCGTTTTGGGCTGTTGGCCCTCATCAGCGTGGTGCAAGCTGTACCTCAACGACCAAAAAATTGGCCATTAAGGCATCCTGAAAAATCATGAAACGGGTAGTTAAGGCCAGAATTGCGTGAGGACGCTACACAATGTGAAAAAATAGTACAAATGTAACATTGTACTGGGATAAGGTGCATAAATTAAGAAAAAGGCATCTCCTTATCGTGCAACTGAAAGTTGCTGATGGCTTGCGCCATCTATCGGAATAAATATCAACTATTCTCGTTGATTTTTAATTATTCCAGAATTGGCCAAATACCCATTCTTGATTAATCAAGAAAAGCTAACCACGGACGCGTTTCGGGCTGTTGGCCCTCATCAGCGTGGTGCAAGCTGTACCTCAACGACCAAAAATTGGCCATTAAGGCATCCTGAAAAATCATGAAACGGGTAGTTAAGGCCAGAATTGCGTGAGTTTGTGCTATTTTTTCACATTGTGTAGCGTCCTCACGCAATTCTGGCCTTAACTACCCGTTTCATGATTTTTCAGGATGCCTTAATGGCCAATTTTTTGGTCGTTGAGGTACAGCTTGCACCACGCTGATGAGGGCCAACAGCCCGAAACGCGTCCGTGGTTAGCTTTTCTTGATTAATCAAGAATGGGTATTTGGCCAATTCTGGAATAATTAAAAATCAACGAGAATAGTTGATATTTATTCCGATAGATGGCGCAAGCCATCAGCAACTTTCAGTTGCACGATAAGGAGATGCCTTTTTCTTAATATATGCACCTTATCCCAGTACAATGTTACATTTGTACTATTTTTCCACATTGTGTAGCGTCCTCACGCAATTCTGGCCTTAACTACCCGTTTCATGATTTTTCAGGATGCCTTAATGGCCAATTTTTTGGTCGTTGAGGTACAGCTTGCACCACGCTGATGAGGGCCAACAGCCCGAAACGCGTCCGTGGTTAGCTTTTCTTGATTAATCAAGAATGGGTATTTGGCCAATTCTGGAATAATTAAAATCAACGAGAATAGTTGATATTTATTCCGATAGATGGCGCAAGCCATCAGCAACTTTCAGTTGCACGATAAGGAGATGCCTTTTTCTTAATTTATGCACCTTATCCCAGTACAATGTTACATTTGTACTATTTTTTCACATTGTGTAGCGTCCTCACGCAATTCTGGCCTTAACTACCCGTTTCATGATTTTTCAGGATGCCTTAATGGCCAATTTTTTGGTCGTTGAGGTACAGCTTGCACCACGCTGATGAGGGCCAACAGCCCGAAACGCGTCCGTGGTTAGCTTTTCTTGATTAATCAAGAATGGGTATTTGGCCGATTCTGGAATAATTAAAAATCAACGAGAATAGTTGATATTTATTCCGATAGATGGCGCAAGCCATCAGCAACTTTCAGTTGCACGATAAGGAGATGCCTTTTTCTTAATTTATGCACCTTATCCCAGTACAATGTTAAATTTGTACTATTTTTTCACAAAATAAAAGAAGACGAGTTTCTTAAACAATTTTAAATAAACGCAAGCTGTGCTGAGAACATGTAAGAAAACATCTACGTATGTTTTCCCACGTGACGCAGCGGAGCGGGACCTTGCCAGCACGGGTGAGAGAGTTGTTATTTTGAACTCTGTATGAACGGACATTAAAACATGGTGGCAGCGATAACTGGATAAAATACGAACCCGTATATTGCAAAATATCGATTTTTGCGTACCTTGGAAGATAATTCATCATGGCTCAGATTCAACCTCCAGAAACTTTCGACTTCTCGACTCCCAACGAATGGCCCAAATGGAGGAAGAGATTCGAACGATACCTCGTGGTCAGTGGAATGAAGAAGAAAGAGGAGGCGGACAAGATCGATTTGTTCATGTACTTGATGGGTGACCGCGCGGATGATATATTCAGGACTTTCAAGTTCGAAAAGGAAGAAGAGGCAACGAAAATTGATTCCGTCCTCAAGGCGTTCGACAGCCACTTCTGTGTCAGAAAGAATATTATCTACGAACGTGCGAAATTTAATTCAAGAATCCAAGAGGATCGGGAGCCAGTGGACGAATTCATCACTTCATTGTACAAATTGGCTGATAGTTGCGAATTTGAGGGTCTTCATGAGCAGTTGATCCGTGACCGAATAGTGGTTGGAGTGAGGGACAAAGCTTTATCTGAAAGAATGCAGTTGGACAGCGAACTGACTTTGGAAAAGGCGGTGAAAATGGTTCGACAGCAGGAAGCCGTTCGACAGCAGCAAGTCGACCTGCAGCGTCCCTCAACAAGCCAAAAGGTCAATCAGGTGAAGTTCAACTCGAAGAAACAATCACCGAAACAACAACAGCAACCTTCGAGGAAGAAGGAGAAGTCAGCCAAACCAAGATCACGATGTCCAAAATGCGGAGGTTTCACCCACAGGGAAGGACAGGCTTGCCGTGCTGAAGGACAAAAATGTAACCTGTGTTCAAAAACAGGCCATTTTGCCAATTGCTGCCCAGATAAGCAGGCGAAGACTGCGGAAGTCAAAGCTGTTTCTGAACTTGATGAAGAAATTGGTTTTCTCCTGGAGGTCTCAGCTGTGGAGGATTCATCTAATCTCGATAATGATGAAGACGAGTGCAGGAGGCGATGGACAGCAGAAATCCAAGTGAACGGGAAAAAGGTGAAGTTTAAGCTCGACTCCCAGGCGGATGTTACATGTGTTCCTCTGTGTCTCTTCAAGAAGATAATGGGACAACAACGACTAGTGGAAAGTGATGTCAACATTAGAGCTGCTGAATTTTCCGAACTTCAGACTGTGGGTATGTTTATATCAACGCTGCGAAATGGCAATTATGAAATCAAGGAGAAGATTTATGTCATTCGTCGTTTGAGTGAACCTCTTCTGAGTCGCCGGGCATGTGAGCTCTTGAACCTGGCGAGGCGGATTGAAGTGGTTGCGACGAGAATTAACCCAATCAAGGAATTCCCTGAAGTATTTGAAGGACTGGGACAGATCGGAAACCCTTACGAAATCAAATTGAAACCTGGAGCAAAACCATATGCTGTGCATACTCCTCGACGGGTACCAATACCTTTGATGGAAAAGCTCAAAACAAGATTGGAAGAGCTCGACAAAGACGATATCTTGACGAAGATTTTTGAAGCTCAACAAGAGAATACGACCCTGAAAGCAGTAGTCAACTACCTTGAGCAAGGCTGGCCAGATAAGAAGAAGATGTCACCGGCTCTGCTCTCTTATTGGCATGTCAAGGATGAACTCGGCGTTCAAAATGGACTACTGATGCGTAGCTGTCGTCTTGTTATTCCAGCAAGTATGAAACTGGAGATCCTAGATAAGTTGCACGCTGGGCACTTCGGGATTACAAAAACAAGACTTCGCGCACGTGAGACGGTATGGTGGCCTGGAATTTCGGAGGAGATCGCGGAAACGGTCAGAAAGTGCAGTGTCTGTATCCAGGAAGCCGTCTCAAAACATGAACCTTTGATACCAACCAACTTTCCTACGCGACCGTGGCAAAAGATTGGAATGGATTTGTTCAAATTCGAGAATAAGTGGTATCTAGTCGTCATTGACTATTATTCTCGCTTTCCTGAAATGATTCAGCTGGATCGGCTCACAGCCAGTGTGGTGGTGCGTAGTTGCAAATTCATATTTGCCCGACATGGAATACCAGAAACTGTTGTAAGCGATAATGGGACGCAATTTGGAGCTGCTCGTGAATTTGCAAATTTCGCAAGGCAGTGCGGATTCACACATGTCACTTCAAGTCCTCGATTCCGCAGAGCAATGGGATGGCAGAAGCAGGTGTGAAAATTGCTAAGTTGATCCTCAAGAAAAATCAAGACCCATCGCTTGGACTCCTGGAGTATCGATCGACCCCTTTGGAGAACGGTTACAGCCCTGCTGAGCTTCTCATGGGACGTAAACTCCGAACGACCTTGCCAATTGCACCAGAGAATCTTAATCCAAAGTTGGTGGACTCTCAGACCCTGAAAAGAAAGGAGGGGAGAAGGAGAAAGGATATGAAATCCAGAGATGATCGACGCTGCGGAGCTATGGACATGGAGGAGCTATCCGAAGGTGACACGGTTTGGATTACAGATATGCGAACCTGGGGGATTGTAAAGCAGAAAGCATCGACACCAAGGTCATATATGGTTGATACTCCAGTTGGGACTTTACGTCGAAACAGGTTCCATCTACGAAAAGGAGTTACAGTGCAATATCCAGCCGACCCATCGACGCCGACCTTTTCGGGAGAGGAACTGGTTGAAAATGAAAAGACCCCAGTTGTGGATTATCCCTCTAACGACTCAGAAGACGGCCAGATAAGAACCCGGAGTGGACGAATTGTTAAACCTGTGGATCGCCTTCACTATTAATTATATTATGCATTTAAAGTTTGTAATGTATATATATATATTTCAAGTCTTAAAAAGGGGGATGTGCTGAGAACATGTAAGAAAACATCTACGTATGTTTTCCCACGTGACGCAGCGGAGCGGGACCTTGCCAGCACGGGTGAGAGAGTTGTTATTTTGAACTCTGTATGAACGGACATTAAAACACAAGCTTTCGGGTGAAAACCCTTCGACAGGCAGTATAAAGCAAACGCGACGATACAAACATGGTACACATGGCAGACAAGAATATATACATTATGATATTTACATAACTATGGTAAAGAGAATTGCAAATAAGAAATTTACATCATTACGAAACAATGCATATAGAGAATCTGTTCTTCAAAAAGAGATGCTAATTTTATAATTGGAAATGGGAATATTGTTGAAATATAGTACATGACTGACACGGGCAACTATAGGGAGAACTACATGAAGGCCAGGAGAGCATGATAGGCTTCAGGGAGGTCGATTTTTCTGTTGATGCTGCCTTGCTTATGGGATTCTATGGATTCTAGTATGAGTCTTTGATGTTGGTTACGGATGCGTCTGTAGTGTATTGTAGGGTGTTTGATGTTAAAAGTATGGCCTGTGTCCTGTATGTGTTGATATATGAGAGATTTGGAGTCATGGTTAGATATGTTACGGGAGTGCTCAGACATCCTGATGGCAACAGTTCTACCCGTCTCGCCTACGTAAGTAGCGGAGCATTGCTCACACGAGACGGAATAGACCGCGCCATCAGAACGGAGGGGATCTATGGGAACAAGGGGCTTAGTGTGAGGATGCCGGAGGGATGTGAGGAGGTTGGGGGAGTTTTTATAATAGGTACGGATGCCGTATGATTGAGGTGTCTAGCTATATCAACTGCAGGGGGGGAGTAGGGGCGGAAACATATAGATCTATAAGTTGTGGATGGAACGGGGGCGCCCGGTGTGTATGTATATCTATTAATAAAAGCAAGGGGGAAAAAAGCTTTGGAGAGGTGAGATATGATATTGTTTCTTTCTATGGTTTTAAAAATATCTAGGGAACAGTGGGTATGGATTCTCTTAGTAAGGGTCTTAACTATATTAACTTTATGGGAGGTAGGGCAGTGTGAATTAAAGTGAGTGTAACTAGGGGGGCATTGCGTTTTATAGTAAACTGTGGTATGGTATGATGAAGGGGTACGGATAATAAGGATATCTAAGAAAGGAATAACATTATTGGATTCTGTCTCTAGAGTAAAGGAGATATTATGATTATAGCTCTCCTGGCCTTTCTTACAAATGCAAAACACATCATCTATATATCTACGCCACAATTGAATATCAGAAGGGAGAGTGCGGGTGATCCAGTGGTCTATTTGTAATAAAACAATTTCGGCTACTATGGAGGATAGAGGGCTGCCCATCGGGGAGCCCTTAATCTGTCTGTAGTGATTCTGAGAGAATGTGAAAGTATTCATGTTTAAACATATATCACTGAGCTGTACTATAGATGAGGAGGTTTGGGAATCAATGTTCTGTGAGTTGAGAAATTGTAATAAACTGCTAGTGATAAGTTCATGTGGCAGGCTAAGGTAAAGGGAGGTGACATCAAATGAGCACATAATGGTAGAAGGGTCGGGGGTCTTAGCGGTTAATTCACTGATAAAACTGGGGGTACTATTGATGGAGTAAGTGTTGTTATAGCTGCTTAATATTGGGGATAGGTAACTGGATAGAAACTTGGCTAGAGGAAATGCAGGAAATAAATGGTAAGCCATGATAGGGCGAAGAGGTATCTCTGGTTTATGAATCTTAGGCAGGCCGTATATGTAAGCTGAGCTGTGTAGGTTAGATGTAAAGAGGTTGTAATCATTTGGAGTAATATGCTTGTTATTTTTTAAGCGGAGCAGCGAAGTTTTATATGCTTTAGTGATGGAGAGACTGACCTGGTTTGATATGAGGGAGAAGGTAGAGCTATCACTGAGGAGGTCATGCATTTTTGAGAGGTAACTATTTTGATTCAAGATCAACATCAAAGACTCATACTAGAATCCAGAGAATCCCATAAGCAAGGCAGCATGAACAGAAAAATCGACCTCCCTGAAGCCTATCATGCTCTCCTGGCCTTCATGTAGTTCTCCCTATAGTTGCCCGTGTCAGTCATGTACTATATTTCAACAATATTCCCGTTTCCAATTATAAAATTAGCATCTCTTTTTGAAGAATAGATTCTCTATATGCATTGTTTCATAATGATGTAAATTTCTTATTTGCAATTCTCTTTACCATAGTTATATAAATATCATAAATGTATATATTCTTGTCTGCCATGTGTACCATGTTTGTATCGTCGCGTTTGCTTTATACTGCCTGTCGAAGGGTTTTCACCCGAAAGCTTGCGTTTATTTAAAATTGTTTAAGAAACTCGTTTTCTTTTATTTTATTGATTATAATATACCTTGCTGAGAAGAATCTCCTATTTCTTACATTCAACTATGTCGGGTTGTTCAATCATCATTGGAACAGTACCCTTTACCTTCCATATCTCCCGCAGTCAAGAGTCTCCTGCTCGCCAAACAAACTTTTATTTTTTTTTATTTTGATTCAACCAGCTGGCTCAACCTTCCTCGCTGTACATTTCCCAACAGTGAGCTCAGGCGACCAGTTCGAGTTTTTTTTTCTCAATGCTCGGATCATCATTACAACCATAATTTTTACCATTTTATTACTATTTTTTCCATTTTCATCCGAGCTCAATCATCATTGGCAACAGAGCAAATCTTGACTCCACCTTTCCCATTCCTCCACTTTCAACTTACTTACCCCCCATCTATTCTCATAAAATTAGCGAAATCTAGGTCCTGAAAGTCTGGCGAACTTTTTTTTTCTCGACGTAAATTAATCAATTAAATAATCACAGCATTCAACACCATTTCATGATTACCTTTTCCTCCACCAATAATTTCTCTCCTTCAAATGTTATGACTATTTTTCTCTTTCTATTAGGCACACAACTGATTACTTAAGACCAACTTCTCAGACCGGACCAAAGCGACATAGGGCCACATTGCCTCCCCGTAGGCCAAACTAGAAAGACATCAGTAATCTTGCACCTACACCTAGACATTGTGTGTAAATATGTTCCCTTTTTTCAGGAACGAATATTTTTGTTTTCTTTTAACTTTTCTCTCATTTATTTGTAAATAGACTTACAGTTTTACTAGTTTTGTGGTGTTGGACTTTGTTTTTTAACTTACAGATGTAGATAAAACATTTCAATAATAATCGATAATATCATTTTGTTTATTAACCATCAACATTAATGCCATCAACTACCAATCAACCCTTTATATATTATTACCTTTAATATTTTTATTTTCTTTTTTTTTTCATCATGTTTAGACTTAGAATTTTACAACTTCAACTATTTTAGGCACCATTAAAAAAAACCTACACCTAACAATATTTATAATATTTCTTAAACAGACAAAACATTTATCATTTTATTTTTCTTAATAGATTTTCAAAATGTTATTTTTGACGCTTCGCTTACAACCTCTAACTCTATCCCATGAACCTTTCCTCCCAACTTTTTACATCCATCAAGAGATTATTGTTGGTCAGCCATTTTTTGATTAAACTAACTAGAAACCCCTTCCTCGCTATATTATTCCCAATAGTGAGCTCAGGAGACCCAGTTAGATTTTTTTCTCTCATCGTCCGGCTCATCATTTTTTCATTTTTCAACTTTTTCTTTTCACCACACAAGTCGGGCACAATCAAAATTGACAGCAATAAATCTCTTACATCCACCTCTCCTTTTCCGCATCCTTCAAACCTCCAACTACCTTCCAAGGGATTCCAGTTCGCCGAACATTTTTTTTTTCATTGATTAATCCGACTGGAACAATCCTTCCTCGCTATACCATTCCCAATAGTGAGTTCAGGATATCCAGGGCGATCATTTTTTTTTCTCATCGCCCGACTCATCATTTCAATTCACCATTTTTTCAAATTTTCACTTTTTTTTTTCATAATTCAACCAGGCACAATCATTATGGACAACAGGGATCCCTCTTACCTTTACCTCTCCCTTTTACATCCAGCAATCTTCCCACCTCTTTTCACTGTCTGAACTAATGATGCAGACGGAATATCTTAGGCCTTCTGTTAATGAAAGAAAATGCCTCACTTAAACAAGTTCGCATTGCATTGCAGAATGCTTGGGATATTACTTTGCAGAAACATGCTCAGATACCCCTTTCCCTTTTTCAACCTTAGCGTCACATTATACGTTCAGTCAATAAACTAACTTCATTTTTTTCCCTCTCATCTTTTATGCAATAAGATATTATTTTCCTTGTACGATTCATTTTACCATATTTACCATTTTGTATTATATACTTTTTCTTAATCTTTTATCACTCATTTTGTGCGTTTTTATTTTTATAACCTTGATTTTTATTTCATTGATACACCACCATTACAACATCTTTCTCTTTTTACCTTGTAGCTTAATAATAATTTTAACTAATTTGTATACAAATTATTTCTTTTATTTTTTATAATAGGTTTGTTAGGTCATCATTCATTACATGTCATTCCCCCAACCAAACCTTCATCACCGGGGGCACATTCTGTATATATATATATATAGTATATTTTGAGTTAGATAGTTCACAACCTTCTTCTGGTGTTTATTATGGCCCCATATCTATATAAAATATGTATCGACTTTGTGGAAATGGATGTAACAAATAAACAAAGAGGCAGGGGTAGACCAGACGGCGACAACGACCCGGCGCCAGGAAGTGGCGTGATTACAGGAACCAATCAGGATTCTCCACCATATGCGGGGGTCCAGTATAAAAGGGCCCAGAAAATGAGACAAAAGAGTTGTTTTCAGAGTGACGCCGTTATACGGTCGGTCGGATCTCTCACCCCTTCCTCTATCCGCGATGTAGGCTTAGGGCATCCGCGGCGCCCGTGGTCCGCCTGCCTCCGTCCGTGGTCTATCTCTACCTCTTGGAGCTACCATCTAGACCTGCCTCTGTTCCATGCTGTCCCCGTGCGGGAATCCCATCACACACCCACGACCACGACTGCCCAGTACATTCCACGTCGGTTTGGTCGGGATTACTACATATATATGATAATTTAAACCAACAACCCCATATTGTATAAAACTTACAACAAGATTTTCATGTTGCATAATAGAAACACATCTATAAATAATTATACTCATGATTGACCAAGGTGCAGAGAGGTACTGGAAAACTCTCCACATCCTGACTGTTCCTCTCGGTTAACACAGTATAGCGAGAGTCGAAAGGATAACACACCACAGTTTAAGTCGACTGGATAGCTCAACACAGTTTTAGTCGACAGGATCACTCATCCCAGTTTAAGCCGACAGAATGAAGAAAACGAAGGATGACCAACGGAGGAT
Source organism: Cordylochernes scorpioides (assembly GCA_030710605.1). NCBI lineage: Eukaryota > Metazoa > Arthropoda > Arachnida > Pseudoscorpiones > Chernetidae > Cordylochernes > Cordylochernes scorpioides. The sequence goes on along the minus strand of CP092865.1, from coordinate 164,329,507 downwards.
ACCAAACGAAGAAGGCCAGATAGTGCCACAGAAGCGAGAAAGTGCAAAGATGGAAGAGCAAACCGACCAGTCCAACGATTCGACCGAGCCATCTGTCCCCAAACAAGAGACGACATTTGAGGAGGAGGAAACGACGCCCCAAGGGACCTCTGCAGACCCGCAACACAGATCGCCAACACCAGGAGCAAGCTGTCAACCCCAACGACACAGCCGAACTTCCTGCAAGACATGGAAACCGAGGAGCGGAGTAGCGCAAACCAGGTGACAAGTTCCCCACCTTCTGCCTGACATCGAGACAATATTCAAGGTGAAAAGCCGCAATCAACTTTACAGAAGCTACAAGCTTCTACAAGATCTACATGGAGCGTCTTCCACGTCAGCAGGACGACAAACAAAGACAAAGTCTCCTGACTGAACTATCATCAAAACTGTAAGTTTTTAAAATCTTACATAACTTTCTCCACAAATTCACAACTTGACTTCCCCATAAATGTGTTTATTTTCACCTAAATAATTTTAAATCCAATTTTATACCTTTTTTATGCAATTTTTAATTCAATTTTAAAACTATCACATTCTCATTTATTAAATTTACTTTAATTTTAATCAAATATAAAATTTCAATTAATTACTTTCAATTTTACTTAAAAAAAATCGCCAATCGAACATTTTTATCAATTTACATGGTTTTCTTAAATTTACCTAAAATGGCATTATCCAATTCTACAACTTAAAAAAAAAAACATTAATTTTATCGAAAAAAAGAATCTCATCATATCATAATTCTAAACTTATTTTTGTTTTTCTTAATTTTATCTTTATACCAAAACACCCATTTCTTAATCAAATACTCAAAATTTTGAAATAATTATTGTCATATTCACCATTTTATGTAAACGCCCCAATTTAAAATATTCTTGTCTCTATCACGACATTGCCCTTTTACAAGGATAATTTTCGCGCTACCATAATCAAAGATAAAAAAAAAACAAACGATTTTTAAAATATAAATTAACATAGGTGAAACAATTTCGTAATTTCAGAAATCTTTTGCGATTTCTCTCTTGAGAGACAATATCTCAAAAACATAACATCTATCTCCCCAAAACAAGTTAAAAATAAAGATCCGTCCATTCTACGCCAGTAGCTAAATTAGGTTACCGCCCGCCAAACCTATTACAATCGTTAATATTCGAGGATAAATACACTCCCTCATCCTTTCCTTTTACATGCATATTTAATCATCAACAAATCTCTCTCAACAAACGTTACAACACCCTCACATCACTATCTTCAATTGGCAACAATTATTAGTGCGCGACTTAACACACAAATCCAATTTCGAGCCCCACGAGCTCCATAACGTCGCTCCACTAAACGCATAATAAAAATTTTCGCATTAAACGTGCCACACTCACTAACAATATTGTCAGGAGGACAGAGTTTCCTGGTATTCCCTCTTATCTTGACTGGACCGACCGGTCGGGGTGAACAGTGGCGCCACGGAAAAGGAGGAAAGATCTCAGTTCTCCCCTCTTGCTCTAACGGCTGGGTCGATTTGGCTCATGTAAATAGTAACTTTTATTTTATATTTAAAATCTCTCATATAACTCATTAAATAGATATTTAAAGTAATTCGAAGGACTAGTTAATTATTTTTCCTCACGACAATTGTGGTGGAGACGCCGGGTAACGAGACAGTCACCAGACGAAGTCGTCACCTTCAAGGATTGCAACCAGAGCTATCTACAGTGCTTGCTATTTCTGCTCGGAAGAAAATGGAGAGAGAAGAAAACCGACCATTCTGCTATTGGTGGAGAGACCCTACTGTCTTCTCGGGAGAACGTGGGGGAAGATTAGCAGCGTTGGTTGAGCGACTTTCAGCGTGGGGCACGTTACAAGTGGGATGACTCCATGTGTCTGGCCAACGTCATCTTCTACCTCACTGGCACAGCGAAGTGCTGGTTTGAAAACTTCGAGGAAATCTTGAATTCGTGGGAGGAATTTAAGATAAAGTTTTGTGAAATATTTGGGAACAAGAAAGACACGGCTACATGAAAAGAGACTGGAAATTCGCGAAATTTGGGGCCAACTCACTACAATGAACACCATGTATATAAAATCTTCACTACTCTCCTGCTGGATAAAACATTTGTTCATAAATATTTTAAATATTTCAAGGCGATTGATAAAATGAGAGAAGAAGTGCTCAACTCCACAGACAACGGCTGATTGCTCCCCCTCCCCTCTAAATTGCTTTTCCTCCTCACTCATGTACATATATAACCTTTTAGGGAATCTCCTTGTAAGACAATAGTGTCTTAATAAAGGTTTTTGTTGTTGTTGTTGTTGTTGAAAGACACGGCTAGAAAAGCCGAGAACATTCTTCGAACTAGAGCGCAGATGAGTGGGGAAAACGTCGAGAGCTACATGCAAGAAGTCCTCCTTCTTTGTAAACAGGGCAACCCCAGAATGTCGGAAGGAGAAAAGGTGAGCCACCTGATTAAAGGCGTAGCGGAGGAAGTGTATCAGACACTTGTTGGGAAGGACATCAGCACGATGGAACATTTTGTTGCGTTCTGCCGCCGATTCGAGGCATTCAAGAGGATGCGTGTTGCACCGCCCAGGTTCAACCGACTTCTCAAAGTGACCACCATCTCGACCGCTGAACCTGAGAACCTAGAAGCCCTGATTAGAAGAATAGTAAGAGAGGAGGTTCAGAAGTTTATGGCTCCTCCTTCTACATTTGCCGCCCAGGATATCGACACTCCACCCCCCCGACCTACGGAATGTTATCCGTAGTGAAATCCAGCAGACATTAGCTCTTATCTCTGCCCCTCGTCAGCCCGAGAGCTTCCGCCCTCGTCGACAATACCTCCCCTAGAACGATCAAGGTTACAGACGTAGGACCGAAGGGCCATCAAATATTCAAAGGACTCAGTGGGGTACTGAAGATGACAGGCCGATCTGCTTCCACTGTGGGCGCCCTGGCCACGTTGCACGTTATTGCAGAGACAGACGCCAATCTTTTGCGGATGCCAGACTTTGAAGAGAAACAGTCGATTTCGGAAGACCAAGAACGTAAAATTACACCATGAGTGAATCAGGAAGCGAACTATCCCAAGGAAGATTTAGAAACCCGTCGCCATATCCCCACCGCGGAAGATTCCAAAACCCCAGAAGAACCTCACAATCCCCTGCTCGCCGTCCCAGCCGCTCACCCAGTCGCCGCAGTGAGGAAAACTAGATGGCGCGCCCTCTAGAGGTGTGGCCGCCTCAGACGAAAATCCTCCCTGCCGTATAGCCGCTACAATGGAAAAGAACTGGATATCTGTCAACATACAAGGACAAAATGTACAAACTCTTGTGGACTCCGGCGCTGATTACTCAGCAATTTCCGAAGCTTTCAGACGTTCTATAAAGGCTCCAGTTTTTAAAGAAAATGGACCACTTCTAAGAGCCGCGGACAAGTAGCCTATCGTGACCCTTGGCAAGTGCTCTTTAGAAGTTCAAATCAAAGGACTCGATATTGTTTTTGATTTTTTAGTAGCCGCTGAATGTAGCCACGATGTTATACTGGGAAAAACAAATTGTATTTAAGCGAAGCTGAAAAATCCTACGAATGGAAAGACCTGAAACTTTGTGCTGATATGGACTGTGTCATACCACCGAAATCTTTTGGCAATATAGTTGTCACCAACCAGGATGTATTTGGCAGCAGAGATGTAGTCGTTACAGGTTCCAAACGCCTGCAGTTGGAAAAAGGACTTTTTTATTCCCTCTTCCCTCGTTAGGTTCTTACATGGCAGAGCGGTGTTATGGGTGACTAACAGTACTCACCAGTCTCAAGTGATACCTTCGGGCATGAAGGTAGGAACAATGCAAGATCTAGAAGTAGGGAGCATATCTAATCTTGACGCTCGTTCTGAAATAGCTGGAAAAGACGAAGTAACTTCCCCAGATGTGAGAGAATGTTTAATTTCAATGATTTCTACTGATTTGGAGGAAACAAAGAAAAACAGATTACTTACGTGCCTAAATGAGTTTGCTGATATATTCGACTTTGAGAAAAAGAGCTTCCCTTTCTCTGGCGAAATAAAACATAAAATCGATACGAGTGATCATCCGCCTGTCAGACAGCGTCCTTATAGAGTGTCTCGCGCCGAAAGACGTGTCATTCAGAGTGAAGTGGAGAAAATGATGGAGACTAAAATCATCCGGCCATCAACAAGTCCATGGGCCTCTCCCGTTATATTAGTGAGGAAGAAGGACGGCTCGTTGAGATTCTGTGTCGACTATCGTCATCTAAACAAAATTACAAAGAAAGATGTCCACCCTCTCCCTCGTATCGAAGACGCGCTGAACACCCTCGCTGGATCCAGGTACTTCTCCACTATGGATATGAGATCGGATTACTGGCAAATCGAAGTAAACGATAAGGACCGGTAGAAAACGGCATTTATCAATCCAGATGGGCTTTATGAATTTAATGTAATGCCATTCGGTCTATGCAACGCACCAGCAACTTTCGAGCGAATGTAGACAACGTTCTACGGGGATTGAAATGGGACATGTGCTTATGCTACTTAGACGACATTGTAGTCTATGGATCGATCTTTAAAGAACATTTAACACGTCTATACAAAGTTTTGAGATGCATTCAGCAGGCCGGGCTGTGCCTGAATTATAAAAAGTGTCATTTCGCCTCGAGACAGATAACTATCCTCGGGTACGTCGTTAATGAATTTGGAACGCAGCCAGACCCAGAAAAAGTGAAAGCCATTGTCCACTTTCCAAAACTCCGTAATATCAGTGAGGCCAGAAGTTATTTTGGGTTAAGTTCGTACTATAGACTCTTCATTAAAAGTTATGCTAACAAGTCTCGACCCTTGAATAGCCTTTTGAATAAAGACGAAAAATTCATTTGGGGCGAAGAACAAGATGATTCTTTCCGGATTCTCAAACAGGAATTGGGATCTTCGCCTGTGTTAGGACATTTCGTAGAAAGTGCGGAAATTCATGTCCATACTGATGCAAGCGGTTATGGTTTAGGGGCAGTTCTTGTTCATATCCAGAATGACGCGGAGAGACCTATAGCCTATGCCTCGCGAACACTAACCAAAGCGGAAAAGAATCATTCTACTACAGAAAAGGAATGCCTCGCAGTTGTTTGGGCCCTTGGTAAATTCCGCCCGTACCTATATGGCAGACCCTTTTACTGTGGTTACCGACCATCACTCGCTATGTTGGCTGGTTGGCTTGAAAGATCCATCCGGCCGCTTAGCCCATTGGGCCCTCAAACTACAAGAATACGACATAAACATTGTTTACAAAAGCGGACGGAAGCATAAAGACGCTGACTGTTTGTCAAGAAGCCCCTTGGCTGACACCGCGGAGATAGAAGGACAGATTATTTCTATCCAAGACGTTGCAGAAGAACAAAGTAACGACCCTCATTTGGTTGGGATCCGTGAAAAACTTGCCAATGAAAATTTAAAAGGGTATCAGATGATTGGAGGCCTTCTCTATATAGGCGTTCTCTATGGCTGCTAGTAGTCCCAAAAACAGATGAGGCACGAAATTCTTAAAGATGTCCACGACACTCCAATGGCCGGTCATTTGGGGTTTGCCAAGACCTATAACCGCGTTAGAAAGAGATTCTATTGGCCTGGACTTTATAGGACAGTTTCCCAATACATTGCTCATTGTAAAGAATGCCAGCGAAGGAAGGGCGTGCCTCAGAAACCCCCTGGACTACTGGTCCCAATACCGCCAACTACCTCGCCTTTTCAAAAGATAGGAATTGATTATCTGGGAAGATTCCCCATATCTCACACAGGAAATAGATGGATAATAGTCGCGACTGATTATCTCACCAGATTTGCGATAACAAAGGCCGCGACAACAGCGGAAGCTACTGAATTAGCAACTTTCCTTATTGAAGACGTCATACTCAAGCACGGCGCTCCTCGGGAAATCATCACAGACAGAGGAAGAAATTTCATCTCTCAGACCATACGAGAAATAAATACTCTAAATGGAGCAATTCACAGATTCACCACGGCGTACCACCCTCAAACGAATGGTTTGACAGAAAGACTCAACAAGACCCTAACTGACATGATCTCGATGTATGTTGACGTTGATCAGAAAAATTGGGACAGCATCCTACCATATGTGACCTTCGCCTACAATACCGCTCGACAAGAGACAACAGGATACAGCCCGTTCTTCCTTGTCCACGGCCGAGAAGTTGAAACACCGCTGGATTCTATACTGCCGTACCAGCCGGCGGGAACTGCAGAAGATTATGTGGGCCATCTTGTGACCAACGCTGAGGACGCACGGATGTTAGCCCGTCTTAACATCCTGCAGGCTCAGAACAAAGACAAAGAACGCTACGACAAGAAGCATCAGGAGGTGACGTACAAGGAAGGTGATTTGGTGTGGGTGTTGACCCCAGTCAGTACCGTTGGCTTGTCGGAGAAGTTATTGAAGAGATATTTCGGACCCTATCGAGTGAACCGAAAATATCAAGTGTAAATTATCAAGTAGAAGGCGTGACGAATACTAGGAGAAGACGAAAAACCCAAGATATCGTCCATGTAGTGAGAATGAAGCCCTACCACGACCCCGAAGTCCAAGAACAGATTGCCCAGGGTCATGTGACCGACTAGTAAACAGCGGGACGCTGTTTCTCTTGTGGAGGGAGTGATGTCAGGAGGACAGAGACACAGTGACACATCTCACTTCAAAGCGTGTCCATGTCGAAAGTCATATCTTTCACTCACATCTAGCCTGAAATCATCGAATAACATTTTTACTAAGCCTAAACTAACTTCGAAACACAACAACTACGAACACCGAGAAAACCATATCTTTCAATTATAACAGAAAATCGCCAACCTCAACAAAAGAAGAGAGAGAAAGTCAGTTTCAAGTAAATGACAAATCTAACAAACACCCCGCACGAGTGACCATCCCAGAAATAGAATCCCCCGAATCTATTTCAATTACATATCCCCCGTCCAACGTCCTCCCTCCCTCACAAAGCTGTCATCTAAATATCCGCTATCTGAATGATCACCATTTTGGACAAACGAAAATATTATTTCACATATTCTCAGCTTCAGAGAGACGTAAAAACACCGATGTTTACCAAAGGGATATGATCTACACACCACAATTGTAACTTCTATTCAAGAGAAATACTTTTTGTTCAATTTTCCACTACCCAACATTCATCCAATCATTAATATGATTATCATTATCATTAATTATATTCTAAATTTTGTATAAAATTCGAATAATTACTTTTATTTCTACCTTTCAATTATATAATCAAATTTTTAATCCAGCATTATTTTCAAAAAAAAAAAAAAATTAAATGTACTTTTATTTTTCATGATATTATTTTAGTATTGCAAAACATTTTTTTTGTTTCCAAAAATCATTTTAATTCTTTATTAATATATATTTTATATATTACATGTTTAATTTTGTCCACTTACACTTTTTTTACCCGCAATCATATTTCTATCTTTTTTTCACTATATTTTATATTTGTTTATATACCTTTATATATTATATGACAATGTTTATCATCAACTATCGGACATCTGCAACAATCGTTTACAACAATCATATTCTCTACCACTTCCCTATACTTTTTATCACTATCTATTTCAGCCATTGCTTCAAACCATCGTTGAAAAACAACAGGACTGCATGGCACTTTTTTTTATTTCGTTATTTCAACAAACTCTTTGAATACAGTACCCCAGATTTAAAAATCCCAACTTCTGGTCTGAACACGCTTCAAGAGTTCATTTCAATCATCCGCAGAGCACAATCACCAACGCATGCACAAAGCGTTCACTTTTTCAACTTTCAACTTTTTTTTTCAGCTCTAGCGGACCACAATCAACCTTTGATTTCATGTCAAGTCAGATCACCTACTTTCGCTACAACAATTCTACTTATCGCATGGCTTTACACCACCCCTTTCAACCATATTAATAATAAACTTTATCTTCAACATTATCTTCAACTTTATCTTCAACCCATAACCATTGTGACAAAGCACTATAAACCCCTATACAGGATCGCAAGTGAAACATTGCCTAGGAAGACGCTAAAGTCTATATCCTCGCTTTTCACCTGGATCTAAGTATTTGGTTTACATGTGCACTCCATACAATTGCATATTATTTCGACCCTAACCATTTCCAACGCCCGCCAATAATATCTTAGAATTTTTAATTATTTTTCACATAATCATATCATTATGTATTTAATTTTAAACAACGGTTTTATTAAAAAAATATCTTTTTCATAACCAATATTATAACTTTTTAATTGAACAAGTTTTAATTTTATTATTTTCAGATATATTCAAACAAATCATCTTGTTATAGCCCCTTTTAACCCTCACAGTTTAAATGAATTAAAATAAATTTTAATTACTTACCTGTGTTAGAGACGCTTTAGCCGTTTAAACCCGGATAAACCCTTTCACTCCCGGGCCCATCTATGGTAATTTAAACTAACAACCCCATATTGTATAAAACTTACAACACGATTTTCATGTTGTATAATAGAAACATCTATAAATAATTATACGCATGATTGACATGCGTCATTAGATCATCATATGCAATGTACTTTGTACAAACTGAGGATAAATAAATAAAACTCTGTAATAGATTAAAAGCTGAGCTGAAGCAAGAGATTGAGATAGAAGTCCAAAAACGTTTAAAATCGAGATGTAGAAGTCCAATAAAGATAGACCTAAAGATAGCAAGATCACAGGGCGTGTCCAGAGTGTAAAATATCGCTTCCTATCCACGCTCTTGTTGCATCCGCTGAAATTCAATACTTCCTCTCTCGGCAAAGATATATAAGACCTCCGCCCTTGTCGAAAATATAGTCATTTGATAGTCACTTCACCATCAGCGTGAGACCTCGTCAGTTGTGTCCAAGGTCCACCTCATCGACCATGTAGATCAGTAAGAAAACTTCTTATCTCTCCATCTTTCGCTCCTAGTTCAACTTTTATCTGTTCATGGAACTCTCCTAGTGCAACTGTGCCTTCGGTTTTTTGTGTATGGACATTCCCAAGTTTTCCACTCTGCCTCGACCACGACTGTCTGTATTCTGTGAGAACTGTTAAAAGTCTTCCAAGGTGCATAGAGGTACTGGAAAACTCTCCATATCCTGACTGTTCCTCTCGGTTAACACAGTATAGCGAGAGTCGAAAGAATAACACACCACAGTTTAAGTCGACTGGATAGCTCAACACAGTTTTAGTCGACAGGATCACTCATCACATATACATACCTAATCGGTATATATGAAATATAAATAGTATCAATTTTGATGACAGAATTATTGTATACTTTATATTATTTTATCAATAAATTAAAAACATCCCATTTTTAAAACACTGAATTATGATTTATAATGGCAGTTAATTAAGTTCTAGGTCTACATAAATATATATATTATATATATAATAAATAAATAAATTATTGGTTGATGTAGCTATATATATTTTCCATACCAACTTCCAACCAACAAATGATCTCTCCAAAATTAAAAATAATAATATGTTTTTTATTTTTGTTACTCATTAGATAATGAGAGTCCTGTTTGTTTTTCGTTATGTGATAAAACAATCGAGAATAGAAATAACAATAGAAAGACAAAGGCCTTTTATTTATTCAACCCATAAAACAAAAAAAAAAAACAACCTGTAAACGGCTTTTATTAAAGAAAAAACTTAATAGACTGACAGCGTTCGATATTTAGAAGTTATCCTGGATTAGCACTTATTTTTACAACAATTATAATAATAAGACATAGGAAATGAAGCATATAAACTTAACTCTTTGATAAAAAAATTGAAGCAAACTATCATCGACTTTTTAAAAATAACTCAAAATATAAAATATATTTGGATAGATTCTTAATCCTGTACAATCTGATAAACAGTAATAAAACTGAAAACCTTTTAGGTATGAATGTATCAAGTGATCTTCTTGTATACAAGTTTATAAGATTATAAAATAATTATAATGACTCCAAAGTGGTAAACATATACTTATATAATGAAATTTTAAATTTTAAACCTTCGACTTTAATGAAAAACAGAAGGCACCAAAAGAAATTTCACCAATTAATCACTACCTATCGCTATAAATTGGAATTAAATTTTGAGGAAAGAAATACCGATCAAGTCAAATTTTATATATGTCAAAATATCCTAAAACTCATTCACAAAACCTATTAATTCTCACAGAATTCAGATAATGAAAATATGTTGGAGATAATAACATATACATTATTTTCAATATAAAATATATTTCTTCGCGTTGCTCTTTTGCACAATGGACCATTAATAGATAAATTTGAGCAAGAGGAGAGTAAACTCATTCATAATATTCAAACCGCTTTTATATATCGATTAAAATCAAAGGCCAAACAACATGTTTTTATTTGATAAATTTGAAAGGTTGAAAGCAAAAATATATAATATACATAACCATTATATAATATGAATCCAATATTGTAAATGTTTTCTGTATATCGAATATTAATATACACAAACATGTAGAATATATATTTTTATTGACAAATAAAGCACCAGATTTTCTGCCCCCCCCCCCCAAAAAAAAAAAAGAATAAATAGAAGAACTTCTCGTTCAAGAAAAGCCATAAGCCAGATGTGGATTTCGGCGAAGACTCTTCACGTCATTTCCTGGTGCGGCAGTTCTTGAGCTGGTGATTTTTAATTGTTGATTGAGAGTGAAGTGAAGTTGATGGCAGGATTGAGTACGGGTAGCTGAGGTGGAAACTGTGGAATGTGCTGAGGATGGATAGCTGAGGAGGGGACTGTGGAATTTTCTGAGGTCAGATATCTGAGGAGGGAACTGTAAAGTGTGCAGATGAATATCAAGGTTGAAGAAATTAAGGGTTGAGATTGCTTTTAGAAAATAGGAGATATTTATAAAGCAGAACAAATACGTAAAATAACATAATAATTAACTATGAGAATTTTTCTATATTGGAGTTCAGAGCTTATATGTTTATATGCTTTTATGGTTTTGGAATCAATGGAGATTAGCAATTGGGGTACTCGTAATATTGCAGTGTTTTAAATTTGAAATAATAAACAATAACCAGGTTTCTTACTCTTTTTAAATCTATTTAGTGATGCTTGAGGTTTCCAAAATTCAATTTTGCTTTCGAATTTGAAGTTTGTTGAAAATCAGACTTGAATTTGAAACGCTTTATTCAAAATAAGATTGTCTGTAGATGTGTCTATGTGTAATTGATTGTGTATGTATGTTTGTGTGCATGTGAATGTATATGTATGTATGTCTTTATCTCTATGTGTATATATGGGTGTATATGTGAATGTATATGTGTATGTCTGTAGGTGTATGTGTTTATATGGGATGTATGTTTGTGTATGCCTGTATGTTTAAGTGTGGTATATGGGTGTATGTGGATATATGTCTGTATATGTCTATATATATTTTTATATATGGGTGTATATAGATGTAGGTGTATATGTGCCTATGTATATGGGTGCGTGAAGATATAGGTGTATGCCTGCATGTCAATGTTTATATATGGGGGGAAGGGCATGTGTATATCTATTTACACGTTGGTATGAATGCGTATAAATCTTTGATTTCAGAGTGCTCGGATCTTAAATTTATACATATGATAGCGTGGTGAAATTCGGCTTTTAGAATATTTACTTGAACTATTTGTTGAGATGAGAGGTCAATAACTTAAACTATTAGGAGATTTTAAGGTACAATAAAATGATATAAGAAGGTCTACCATTGAACTATGAATAACCCTGATATTCATCTGCACACTTTGGCTGAGTATTATTAAATGGAATAAAAACAGCTGAATAATTCAATGACGTAGAAACAAAGGTTGAAGGTAAATCAGTTTTAACGAGTTGTTGAGCAGCTCAAATTCCATCTTCTCAACAGTAGAAAGAAGAAGACTTGTTTTATAGATTAATTCGTGGTATATGATTTCTATTTAATGAGGGAATTGAATGTCAATGAAGATTTCTGTTACTGATGGGAAGTTTCAAAATAAAATTCAATATGGCGGATATGGTGAAAAGTTGATTTCTTCGTAAATTATTTCAGATTTTTTTTTCTATGAATGGATTATGGATAGGTAAATGCGATGTTTAGACCTATTTCCGAATATATCACAGAAGGCAGAAATATTGTACAGCTGAATGCTCACATTATCGAGCAGTAAATTCTTAAGATGAATTTATCATTGACCCTTTGCTCCAAATTTTGCAAAAAAATCGCTTGGTTTTTTTAAATATCCAAGATATTTTCGCTTGTTTTACGCTTTTTGGCGCGGTCAAATCTTCATCTTCGGTTTGACTTGTTCTATCTATTTTATAGGTAGCTGCTCCAGTAGCCCGCTTGTTGGCCTGCACCAGCTTAAATTTAGAAGCGTCATTTTGAAGATATTCAAATTATTATTATTTTTTGTGATATTTTCAATATCTTTTTTTTACACAATATATATATTTATCAATTACAATAGGACTATATATATATATGTATAAACATTATCATAGGTTTATTAAAATGAAAAATATAAATAATTCCTATAATATAGAAAAATAGTAGATTTTAAGATTTTATTTGAAAAACAACTATACTGATAATCCATAGCTAAAAATAATTTACTTTTACGTAGGCTAGAATATGTTGATATAGCATAAGGTTCGCCAAATATATTGCAGAATATTCCGTTGAAACCTTATTTGCAGATTACTACAATCTATATTTTAAAATAATGTAGGTTGACTTACCAATTTATCCAGGAGGCCGTTGGCGAAGGCCAGCTGCAAACAAAAACTCTCGAGTTCTAGCGATAGAAGAATGTTTATTTAAAACTCACGTGATCTTTGAGGGCCTCGATGAGCTCCCCCTGGTCGCTGAGGTCGTCCAACAAGTCTTGGCATCTCAGCTGTCACCGTTCAGACACTGGTTAGATATCTTAACCATACCTTCTCTAACTGAACACATTG
>CP092865.1:164181630-164316320 GCA_030710605.1 Cordylochernes scorpioides | reverse complement strand
TCGAAATGTCGAGTTATTTTGTGATATATCAACTTTTAACCAAAATTTTGAAATGAGCCTGAAATTGTATCATTATGTTATGTAGAATAAAAATGAAAGGGCGCATTTCCCAGAATATAATGTGTTAGAACGTTCTATAATAATGTATAAAAATCGGAGAACAACTGAAAGCCAATTTAAAGTGATTGCACAAGGCTTAGTGCTGGCTGTTTTCTGATTGGCTGACCAACCTTGAGCATTCTTGATAGAACTACTCCAGGATATATAGGGATGAGGAACTATTGCTGAAGAGTAGAAAAACGAAGCTAAGTGGTGTACTCCATGCAAACGCGAGCTGCTGTCTCAAGAGGTCGGGCTGCTGCTTACCGCCGACGCCGGTATACTTCGGGGAATATTCTAAAATGTTCTACCAACTTCTCTCTCCTGTTCTGCTCCTGCTTTCCTTCACTGTGCTGCAGTTGGCGAGTTTGTAACTGCTGTTTTCTTCGTTGTTGTTTTATTTTTTTTCTGCCTTCTTCTGCAATTATTTTATTCATTAGACTTAAATAAAGTCCTAAATATCCATTGTACCCACGGAATTTATTATTTGTCAACCAACAACACAAAAATATCAATACTATTTATATTTTTTGAAGGTTTTTCTCATTATAATTACAATTTAACATGCAATTTCATTTAAAATGTATCTTAGAGGTTTATAAAAGATAAATATTAACCTGTACCTTATTTTACTGTAGGTCGGAGATTAAGTAGTGTCAATGGGCGACCACCTCTTTAAGCGAACAAAACGGTATATTTTAACAAACGAGTACTTCAAAGAGCAAAATGCAAGAGCAATGTGTCTTTACGGGTGGTCGCTCACCACTGTATTCATCATTGCGCCACCTTTACAGCGGTTACTAGTAAGTTTACCCTATCAAATGCGAATTTTCAAAAATGAATGCTTAAATTCGATTTTGTGAAATTTATGACTGCCAGTAGTCCGCATGATAAAAACAATATAATTTTGAACAATTTGATTTTCCTTCGCATTCACTGATAAAGCCCAATTCATTTTCAAGCAATAACAAGAATATCTCAGAAATATATTTTCTATATTTTATTCTAGTATGATTTTGAGTATAGTAAAGCGTTACAATTAAGTTAGCTAGAGTGTTAGAAATTATATATATATGGCCAATTGCCTAATACAAAATTCATATACCTCATTATTACTTGAAATAATTTCAATTATTAATATAATTGAAATATTTGTTAAAGAACCATATTAAACAGACAAACACTACTCGAGCAGTACTCGGGTAGAGTTGAGACATTTTGATAGTTCATTTATACATATTGAGAATTACTATTAAGTGATGTGTCCGAATAATAGATTATCTTGAATCTTCGAATTTAAAAAGATGGGACACATAACACTGCTTAATAAAATTGGTTTAAAACAAATTCAAATTATAAATAAACTATTTCGGAAACATAAAGTTTTTTACAGTATAAAGATAATTAAGATTATTAAAAACACTGCGTTGAAAGTTTTTTTTTTAATATTCTAGAAAAGGTAGTCAAGCTTCCACAAACTCTTTAACGCTCAAATCTCTTCAAAGTTTAAATAACGAATTGTTAGAGGTTTGCAAAATAATACAAAATGTATTACACTATTATATATTTAATTAAAAAGGCATATATGGATCAAAATATCATTTATTTTACCAATATTTCAGTTGGCTGAACGCCAACCATTATCAAGGTGTTATAACATTTTAAAGTTTGTCAACAACAAACTCAGTGCCACATAACGTCGATAGCATTAAGTTTTTAAAAAATATTCTGTTATATTCAATGGGAAGAAAAAAATTATATTCTGGACAAAATAAATTTTGAAAAATATAGGTGTGAATATTTTGAAAATTAACAATAACGCCTATTTTATATTTTAAAATTATTTGTACTATGTGTAAAAAGATTTTTCGTATAAAAATAAATAAAAAAATAAAAAAAACAAAATATACATAAAATAAATTTTAAACTAAAATTTATACTGAAAACACAAAGCGTAAAAAATGTTTGAAATTATATATCAAATTTTTTCTTCCCATTGAATATAACAGAATATTTTAAAAAACTTAATGCTGTTGACGTTATGTGGCGCTGAGTTTGTTGTTGACACACTTTAAAATCAAAATTCGAAACTATTTTAAAGGCGTAAGATTCTTTTTGAAATTGGAAAAATGGAATGGAAATGGAAAAATTAAAGGGAGGGCCTGGCTCATCAGTGGTGAACCCTCCCAGCGGTTTCGCCAGTTTAATCTACCATACCGCTGTTATATTGCATTTTTGGAACTTCCTTTTATAGTGATACTGTTGGTAGACTCTTGGAATGGGTATTTTAGAAGAACTATGGACATAAGCTTTGAGGACAGTAGAATTACATACATTTATAAATATATAATATGCTTCGAGCAATCGCTCTTCCGCAAATATCAAATTGTGTCTTTTATTAGAACATTTATAATATGATGCACTTGCGCGCCATCTGTTATCAAAATTCGAAACTATTTTAAAGGCGTAAGATTCTTTTTGAAAAATAAACAATTTCTACTGCCCTTACTGCAATGGAAAAATTAAAGGGAGGGCCTGGCTCATCAGTGGTGAACCCTCCCAGCGGTTTCGCCAGTTTAATCTACCATACCGCTGTTATGTTGCATTTTTGGAACTTAAGGGCAGTAGAAATTGTTTGATTTCAAAAAGAATCTTACGCCTTTAAAATAGTTTCGAATTTTGATAACAGATGGCGCGCAAGTGCATCATATTATAAATGTTCTAATAAAAGACACAATTTGATATTTGCGGAAGAGCGATTGCTCGAAGCATATTATATATTTATAAATGTATGTAATTCTACTGTCCTCAAAGCTTATGTCCATAGTTCTTCTAAAATACCCATTCCAAGAGTCTACCAACAGTATCACTATAAAAGGAAGTTCCAAAAATGCAATATAACAGCGGTATGGTAGATTAAACTGGCGAAACCGCTGGGAGGGTTCACCACTGATCAGCCAGGCCCTCCTTTTAATTTTTCCATTGCAGTAAGGGCAGTAGAAATTGTTTAATTTCAAAAAGAATCTTACGCCTTTAAAATAGTTTCGAATTTTGATAACAGATGGCGCGCAAGTGCATCACACTTTAAAATGTTATAACACCTTGATAAAGGTTGGCGTTCAGCCAACTGAAATATTGGTAAAATAAATGATATTTTGATCCAATATATGCCTTTTTAATTAAAGATTTATCTATGGATTGCTCTATTTTCAAAACTATTATATATTTAATATTTTTTTTACTGGTTAAAAATGCCTTAAATTAATACTCAGCTATGGCTTAATTGATATATTAATAATTATTCAAAATTAGGAATATAAATTTGAAAAACAAACAGTAGTTATTAATAAACAAAGAAAAACTGAAAATTTAAGGCTTGAATGTTCATTTAAAACACAAAACTAACTTCTACTGTCTTTACTGTTGTTACATCGCACCTAGACGCTATTCGTGTTCATTCGTGTTCATTGTCGAATCAGGATGGCACAAAGATACGCCTGTGAGTTTGTAAGGATGCAGCAAAAGTTAGCACTTTATCATATGTGGCACTGAACAGAAGGAATAAAACAAGTGGGACTTGATTTCAACTCCCCGTCCGAAAAATCCTTGGCACCGTGAATTCCACTCTTGTAAAACGTTCCGCTTCGCACTAACACGTCCTACCTGGACTACACCGCCTTGTAAGTCGCACTGATGTCAGGCTATTCTAGCATCATCTTGTAGGATCATCCACACGCCCCGGAGTCAACTCCCCACGTCTTCTACTTGCTGAAGATGTGACCAGACTGACCGTTGTCTTCCCCCACGCTGGAATACCGTTTTTGGCGCCTCACACATGGCAGCTGGAGTCCACCCATCTTTCCCCAACTTTACTCTGGAAGTTCGGCCGCTCGGACAGCTTGTCATCCATTTTACACTCCGATGAAATATATTGGGAGGAATTTATCTACTGGATCGTTTCTTAGAGTTATAATACCGTATTGGACGATTATGCTTATACATGCTACCCTGTAGGGTGGACTCTCAGAAATGGTATTCTAGAAAATAATGGGCATAAGATTTTATGACAGTATAAATATGGGAATTCCATTGCAGTAAGAGCAGTAGAAATTGTTTAATTAAAAAAAAAATCGTACACGTCTATAATAGTTTCGAATTTTCATTAAGGTATGCGTGTTTTCAAGAAAACAAACTTCTACTGTCCTTATTGTGATTAAAACTGTTTGCGGGAGACAATTGCTCGATGAAAATATTTATATGTAACACTTCTGCATTAAAAGCTTATGTTCATATTTTTCCTGAATACCATTTCTGAAATTCCATTCTTCAGTGTAGCATATATAACCAGTATCATCTGATAAAATATTAGGGCTTTAAGAACCTTGAATACAAATGATCGTGGGACTTTCAAGAATGCAGTAGGTTTTTAATAGGCATGTCCTGTAGCCAAGCAGGCAAAAACTGCATTCCTCTTCATTTCGTTCGTAAGAGTAGGTTTTTCCATGTCTACCCCTACAACTGAAAAAACCTATGTTGCATTGACATACTGGAAGATATGGAACTCATATTGTGTGTTCTCAAATAGTTACCGCACCTTCTATAAATTATTTTATAATTGTGTTAGTGTAATTATAAATTGATTTGTTTATGTTTTGTATTATAGTAAACTATGGTTCAAATGGGATGGAAGGAGATTGGTACCAGGTAAGGTATTGTCAAAAATAAGCCTGACGGTGGTTTCGACCTCGCTATTTGACCACCATACCAATCTCTTCAACCTTGGATTAGTCAAATTGAAATATTTTGCTAATATGATATAGAGTAAAATTTATTAAATATTTCAGTTTGATTCTGGGTTTGTGATAGACAGACCAAGTCACCATCAACCTACAGTTCATGAATATCAGATTTCGTAATTTTAATATCTGGTCTAGTTTAATATTATATATTTCTTCAAGTAAAAATACTCCTGAATAGGTTTGAGGGAAACCAGTCAGAAAATTATTTGGTTTGTGTAAAAAATGATAACACCCCCCAATGATTTCATTAGACTAATGAATAGTAATAGAAAGGTTTCAACCTTTCATCAAATACAGGCTCGAATAAAATTTATATCATTTGCGCACTGGGTAGCAAGTTCTTAGTCATCCTGTTATAAATATAAGGATGAATATTTTGATTGAACATTTTGCAGGAAAATGAAACATGATTATGATTATCACTGAAGTTCAACACACCTTTGTTTTTACAGAATATTTCGATCAGGTTCTTCTTTAACTTTTTGAATTTGGGCATTTGATGGCAGATATTTTTAAATGGTGCAGTGAAACACATGATGAAATTATTATGAGGGCTTTGTTTTTTAAGAACTATTTCAGGAGTGTTGGAATAATAGTGTTTTTAATTATAATTGTGATAGTCATGGAAACATGGAGGTTCAAAGAGAATAGAAATATTTTAATGTTATATATAACCCAATTGATTTCATGTCTCATGATTATAATAATTCGTTGATTTATATGAATGTATATCACAATTCTGATTATTTATATATATTTTAATACATATATATGTTTTCAAAATTATATTTATGTCCGAATATATTATTTTATTATGTGTAATTTTATTACATCCAAAAAGTAGCCATTTGATATTTCATTTCCTGTAATGTATTTGTTGGTGTATATTCGGATATATTGTCACAGATGCACGAAATGTTTTATTGAATTTTGAAACTATATTGCAGCTCTTTGTAAAATACATATTTGATATAAAGTGGCGGGAGGATGATATTCATGTACCACACAATATTTCTATGTTTCTTCACAGATCTAAAACAAAGCGTTTGATTGGCTACCGCGAGAGGTGTAAACAAACACATGTTATCTGAGGGAAGGGGTTGATAAATTGAATACATTTCTTAAAATTTAATATTTTAAGGAGAATTATTTTCAAAAGTATTTTTTTCGTACTCGCTAGCTTTTAAAAAGAGTTTAACCTTTGAACAAGGGTTTTCTAATGCATAATATACATACCTTCTTTCTTATTTCCACACAATCATATTAGGATATCAAGTTGTGACCCTTGATGGTGTCTGTTTGACAACCATCATGACAGGGTGAAGTAGAATTCGTCTGCCTTTGTCATTAAGACTGGGAATACTACTCATTGGCAGGCCGACTTAGCTCCAAAAGAAATGGCCGCCTCTGACATGAGAAACAGACGCCATGTGCAGCTGCTCCTAACATGGAATACAAACGCTGCTCATCCAGTATCCCTGGATTGAGAGCCCTTACAGGGTACTATCAGCCGGGCCAGCTGAACCCAGATTTTTTAGCGAGGTTGTTACTGCTCCCCCTCCTCCTTTTTCATCCGGGCTTGGGACCGGGAAAGGCGGAGTTTATATATATATATGTGATATGATCCTGTCGACTCTTTCTGTGATATGATCCTGTCGACTCTTCTGTGATATGATCCTGTCGACTTTCAATGTGGCAATATGATAATAATGTGGGGAGAGAGAAATAAGGAAACCACAAGTTTGGAAAAGGAATTCCAGGCAACCAGCGAGAGAGAGGTAGCGCGAGGGGCTGCCACCGCTGAACGACCGTTCGTGTCGCACACCACCCCCAACTGTCCAAAAATAGTCCTGAGGGTTTCAAAAAAAGCCCGCCTCCGGAATGTGGCCAGTGGTTGAAAATGGCCGTAACTTAGTTGCCTTCTATCGACGTCTCTCTCTCGTTGACTGTAGGTTTACTTTATTATTCCTGGAAGAGCATATATTATGACATATGACCCCCGTTGAAGAAGGCTGAACATGGTTTGAGTATACTTAAAGCTGGTGAAGCCAGGGATAGAGAAAATAATTTTACAGTTGAAATTAATTAAGGTTATGGTGACATAGTTTTATGTAAATAAAATATTGTATAGTACACAAGTAAATATTATTTACAAGCAGTTTTACAACACCGGAGAGTTTGATATTTAAGGAAATTCTTGAAAATATCAAGGTTATAAAAGGCTATATACAACAAAATCTAATGTATTATAAGGGAAATGATATGGAGGAGTGTGAACAAGGAGAAGGGGAGTCACAAACACATGATGAAATTCTGGAGATCATTAAGGCTGGGGAACTCTACACTTTAAGCTATTTTTCAGGCGTACATGGCAAGGGGAAACTTGACATGGGCTTTCTATGCTATAGGTGTAGAGTACGAGAAATGAGGTTGAGGTTGGAAATTGTGTGAGCTCAGGACAGAGGTAAATATAGAACTACATACAATGTTAGAACCTTGGCGAACAGAGCGAGGGGAAACTTGCCCTGGGCCATTCTACCTTATCTATGTAGTTACTTGTGTAGCGAGTCCGAGGGGAAAAGTCCCGTGTGTAGGTGAGGAAGTCGAATGAACTTATATTTAATTCGCGAAGATAAAGTAGCTCAAGATGCAAAGGTAGAATATAGGCGGACAGAGCGAGGGGAAACTTGCCCTGGGCCATTCTACCTTATCTATGCAGTTACTTGTGTAGCGAGTCCGAGGGGAAAAGTCCTGTGTGTAGGTGAAGAAGTCGAATGGACTTATATTTAATTTGCGGAAAGTATGCGCGCACAGTGCCAAAAATTGGGACGAGGACTGCGTTGTCCTTTACAAGTGACAAGCTGCTCGGACACGAGGTGTTTGAACCGTCGTGGGAGCTTGTGCAAGGCGATGATTTCGCGGTGGGTTGAACGTAAAACCCATGTCTGTGCGAAATGATGACGGACCGGACAGAATCAGCGACGATGTTTAACGTACCTCCGTGGGAAATATCGGAGGTAGGCTATATCGTGCTGGTTTGGACAAGGGACAAACATAGATTTGAAGACAGGGTCCGTGTGGCGAACGTGTGGCGCGAGAAGAAGGGGCGAACTGTGTCGCTCGATGCAGATTGTTCAAGTGCGAACAAAAAGGAGTTGATAAATATCTAGCAGTTAGTCAATCTGCATCCTGTGACGAACACACCATTGGCTAGATGGTGTGGGTCGGTGGATATGCTAGAGATGAACTACGAAATATATTATCATAAATGAAGGGCGTAGATTAGGATTTTGAAATGACAATATAGAAGTTCGATAATTGATTAATCAATAATTCTATAAAAGGTCCTGAGCTGGTATAAGGTTAAAAAAGTTGTAAGAATGAGAGGGGCATTCAGGGGAAGATAGGTAAGAGTCACCAAGGGTTGGTTGTAAGCAAGGCTCACGTGGTGGTTTGAATTCTTCGACGCCTGAATTACAGGGTGAATTTTGAGTCGTTTAGGGAAATAAATTATTTTTCGTGAGCCGTGCTTACAAGTAGGAGAGGTCATATACAAATAGGTATACAAAAGTTTAGGTGCTGGAGGCATATTTTTATAGATAAATTGATTATGAAAAATCTATTGTTAATAGTAAAAATCGTTAAGCATTAATAGGTAGAATTCCAATTTTTTTTTAAAGTTAAGTTAAAATGGAAATTATTTAATTAAAATGACGATTGTTAAATTCTACTGGTAAGGTAACTAATTAAATGAGTTACAAATATCTAGATAAATAGTATGGAGAATAAAATCATTGTTAATCGGCGTGGAGAGAATAAATGGAGTAATTATGTAAATATTGGGACAATTTACAAGGAATGACTTATTTAAGAATGAATGGTAGGGGTTAAAACAATTCCACTTACAGGTTATGCTGGTTTAGAGAGCAGGTAAGTTCATTGAGCTTCGGGAGAGTTCTGTCTGTGACACTGTGCGTACCAGTGTTGTACATAACAGTAGCGGCAGGGATATGGCGGAGTCTTGTCCATGATGATGGGAGGTGTCCTGCTCTGGCACGGCGATCGTTCTTGGGCAGATCTAGTGCTGGAAGAAGTGCGTGGCAGCTCCATCTCCGTTGTAGGTGAATACTTCTTCGGGATCACGGTTCAAAGGTTGGCGAAGAAGGGGTTGAGGGGCTCGAAGAGGAGTGGTTACAGTTGAGTTGGGTTTGGCCGATCATCGTGGCTTGGCTCCTTGTTTCTTCATACTCCGGTATATGAGGGATTTGCTTCCCGGCCAGGTCTTATCCTGTCGACTCTTCTGTGATATGATCCTGTCGACTCTTTCTGTGATATGATCCTGTCGACTCTTCTGTGATATGATCCTGTCGACTCTTTCTGTGATATGATCCTGTCGACTCTTCTGTGATATGATCCTGTCGACTTTCAATGTGGCAATATGATAATAATATGGGGAGAGAGAAATAAGGAAACCACAAGTTTGGAAAAGGAATTCCAGGCAACCAGCGAGAGAGGGGTAGCGCGAGGGGCTGCCACCGCTGAACGACCGTTCGTGTCGCACACCACCCCCCAACTATCCAAAAATAGTCCTGAGGGTTCCAAGAAAAGCCCCCTCCGGAATGTGACCAGTGGTTCAAAATGGCCGTAACTTAGTTGCCTTCTATCGACGTCTCTCTCTCGTTGACTGTAGGTTTACTTTATTATTCCTGGAAGAGCATATATTATGACATATGCATATGTCATAATATTACCCTTCCAGGAATAATAAAGTAAACCTACAGTCGACCAGAGAGAGAACGCAGCTAAAGTACGGTCATCTGAGCCACTGGCCACATTCCAAGGGGCCCATTTCCAAATTCCTCTACCAAATCGTGGTGTGATTATTTCTCTTTCCCTACATTATTATTATATTATAACATAAAGAATCGACAGGAGCTTATCACAGAAGAGTCGACAGGATAAGACCTGGCCGGGAAGCAAATCCCTCATATACCAGAGTATGAAGAAAATAAGACGCAAGACCACGATGATCGGCCAAACCCAACTCAACTGCAGCCACTTTTCTTCGAGCTCTCACCCCCTTCCTCGCCAACTTTTGAACCGTGATCCGGAAAAAGTGATCACCTACGACAGAGATGAACCTGCCGCACACTTCTCCCAGCACTAGATCTGCCCAAGAACGATCGCAGGACACCTTCCACCACCATGGACTCCGCCATACCCCTGCCGCTACTGTGGCCCACAACACTGGCACGTACAGCAGACAGAACCCTCCCTCAATGAACTCAATGAAACTACTTTCTCTCTAAACCAACATAACCTGTAAGTGTAATTGTTTCCACCCCTACCATTCATTCTTCAAAAAAGTCATTCCTTGTAAACTCTGATGCCAATATTTTCTATAATTAGTTTAGTTCAATTTATTCTCTCCACGCCTATTAACAATGATTTTATTCTCTCAATATTATTCATCTATATATTTGTAACCCATTAAATTTGTACCTTACCAATCGAATTAATAATAGACATTTTAATGAAATATTTTTATTTTAAAGTCATTCCTTAAATTTGGCATTCTATCTATGCATGCTTTACGATTTTTAATAATAACAACATTCAATTTCATAATAGTGCTCAATCACAATAGGGCTCCAGTACCTAAACATCTTTACCCTTTTGTATATGACCTTCTCTTCGATTTGTAAGCAGGGCTCACGAAAAATAATTTCTTTCCCTAACCGACCCAAAATTCACTCTGTAAATGTCTCTGTGTAAATTCACTTGTTAACCTTTTACCAGCTCAGGACCTTTTATAGAATTATTGATTAATCAATTATCGATAATTATTGCCAGCAATATTGTTATTTCAAAATTCTAATCTTCGCCCTTCATTTATGATAATATATTTCGTAGTTCACCTCTAGCATATCCACCGACCCACACCATCTAGCCAATGGTGTGTTCGTCACAGGATGCAGATTGACTAACTGCTAGATGTTTATCAACTCCTTTTTGTTCGCACTTGAACAATTTGCATCGAGCGGCACAGTTCGCCCCTTCTTCTTGCGCCCCACGTTCGCCACACGGACCCTGTCTTCAAATCTATGTTTGTCCCTTGTCCAAACCAGCACGATATAACCTACTTCCGATATTTCCCACGGAGGTACGTTAAACATCGTCGCTGATTCTGTCTGGTCCGTCATTATTTCGCGCAGACATGGGTTTTACGTTCAACCCACCGCGAAATTATAGTCTCGCACAAACTCCAACGACGGTTCGAACACCTCGTGTCCGAGCAGCTTGTCACTTGTAAAGGACAACGCCGTCCTCGTCCCAATTTTTGGCACTGTGCGCGCATACTTTCCTCCAATTAACTATAAGTCCATGCGACTTCCTCACCTACACACGGGATTTTTCCCCTCGGACTCGCTACACGAGTAACTGCATAGATAAGGTAGAATGGCCCAAAGCAAGTTTCCCCTCGCTCTGTTCGCCAAAATTCTAACATTGTATGTAGTTCTATATTTACCTCAGTCCTGAGCTCACACAATTTCCAACCTCAACCTCATTTCTCGTACTCTACACCTATAGCATAGAAAGCCCATGCCAAGTTTCCCCTTGCCATGTCCGCCTGAAAAATATCTTAAAGTGTAGAGTTTCCCAGTCTTAATGACCTTCACAATTTCATCATGTGTATGTGACTCCCCTTCTCGTTGTTCACACTCCTCCATAGCATTTCCCTTATTATACATTAGATGTTATTGTATATAGCCTTTTATAACTTTGATATTATAAAAATCCTTAAATATCAAACTCTCCGGTGTTGTAAAATTGCTTGTAAATAATATTTACTTGTTTACTATACAATATTTTATTTACATAAAACTATGTCACCATAACCTTAATAAATTTCAACTGTAAAATTATTTTCTCTATTCCTGGCTTCTCCAGCTTTAAGTATACTCAAACCATGTTCAGCCTTCTTTAACGGGGGCCATATGTCATAATATTACCCTTCAAGGAATAATAAAGTAAACCTACAGTCGACCAGAGAGAGAACGCAGCTAAAGTACGGTCATCTGAGCCACTGGCCACATTCCAAGGGGCCCATTTCGTAGAACCTCAGGACTAATTAAGATAGTTGAGCATTGTGTGCGACACGAACGGCCGGCCGCCTGGCGGTGCCGGGTCCGTCGCTCCCGTCTATCTCTCTGGTTGGCTTCCAAATTCCTCTACCAAATCGTGGTGTGATTATTTCTCTTTCCCCACATTATTATTATATTATAACATAAAGAGTCGACAGGAGCTTATCACACACACACACACACACATATATATATATATATTATAAAAACAAATGAGATTTGATTTTCTGCTTGAATATTTTAGATTATTTTGAGGATCAAACTATGGCAATGCAGTCGTGGTTGAAATAATAATATTGAAAGTATGAAAATAAAAATGGTTTTGATAAGAGATTGTTTTAATTGAGCTTTAGGATTATATAATAAACATAATTTGGTAAAAGTACCGCCTGGCTTAAGGCGTAAGAATAAAAAAAATGAAAAGATTATTTACATAATTACAAAGTTTTGGGTCGGCCATCGGAGAAGAACAACAATCAGTTTATATAGTAGAAGCGTGACCTCTGGCGGTCGATTAAAACAGAGTATTTATATCTATGAAATTATAATTTTTAAATAAAATATTTCAATATAACATTTCCCCCCTGTGAAAAGAACAATATGGGTACAGAGAAATGTGATAAAAATATAGTTTAAAAAATGGTGAAATGATTAGAAAAAAAATAACATCATATAAAGTATGAATGATGATAAAATGTTTGGGAGAAAGTGAAAAATAAAAATGTGATATTCCATAATCATATTGGTTTGTTGTTAACCAATAGAGACAGGAAATTACAAAAATGATAATGTGAATAATGATAACAAAAATGTGGCGAAGAGTGAAAATGTGGTTGATTGAAAATTGTGGTGAAGAGTGAAAATTGTGGTAAAGAATGAAAATTGGGGTAAAGAGTGAAAATTGTGGTAAAGAGTTAAAATGTAAAGAGAGAAAATAAAAGTGTTCCATAATCGTATTGGCTTACTGTGAACCAATAGATTGGGAAAACATAAGAAAATGACATTATTAAAAATAAGAAAAATGCATGATATTTACAAAAGTACATAAATGAAAATTTAAATATGATAGCATTTAAAATAAAATAATTACATTAGTAAAGGATAGGTGGAAACATTGGATGAGTATAAGAAAAATGGTTTTTCTGAAAAGCAATAAACAGTAGGCAAAGGGTAATATTATGTACAAAAAGGAAAATGTGAAAACAATGAATGAACATGTAAAAGATAAATGAATTAATGGTAAGAATAGAAAATGGTCATTTGAAGAAATAAGAATCAAGGTGGATAAAAACAAGAGCTAAAATTTACATATGTTGGTAGCGCTAAATTTACATATTTGCTGAAACGCTTTTAGATAATAATTACATATGAAATAAGTAATGGAGTAAAAATGCAAATTTTATATATAAAACATTGTGAAAAATGATTAAATAGGAAAATATCAAAATCACAAAAGTTAAGAAATTTTAAATATAAGATAGAATTGTGAAGCTATAGGGTATAGTGGTCATATGATAAACAATGTATAAGATAGTTTAATAAAATATTGAAGATGTGAGAAATAGGTAATATTATTTTGTTGTTGTTGTGTTCCCGGCCGACTGCTTTACATATGTCGTATTAAAACTTGATATGGTGTTAATGGTTTAACTTTATTACAAAGGTTTGAAAGTATAATATGGAATGAAATATATTTAAGTACAGATTATGCAGAGCAAAATAAGGTGTAAAAGGATTAAGAGTTGTTGTGCAATTTAAAGGTCAAAACAGCTATGGTAAAATTGATATTTGAGATTGATTTACATAAAAGGAATAACTATAATTAAATAAGCATTGTAATTGGATACGAAAACTAAAATAGCAGGAATGGTAGTATGGAAGACAGATACAAATTACCTTGGAAAGGATTCTGGCTGGAGTTGGCTGTAGATGGAGATGACTTGTTGAAGCTATGGTTGTTTGTGAAGAATGCTATGGTTGATTGTGGAGAAGGCTATGTTTGCTTGGAGATGGCTATGTTTGCTTGGAAATGGCTATGTTTGCTTGGAAATGGCTATGTTTGTTTGGAGATGGCTATGTTTGCTTGGAAATGGCTATGTTTGCTTGGAGAAGGCTATGTTTGCTTGGAGATGGCTATGTTTGTTTGGAAATGGCTATGTTTGCTTGGAGATGGCTATGTTTGTTTGGAGATGGCTATGTTTGTTTGGAGATGGCTATGTTTGTTGGAGAAGGCTATGTTTGCTTGTATTGGGCTATGATTGGGGTAGGTTATTTCTTGTTGAATTGGACTATGTTTGATTAAGGATGGCTATGTTCGTATGAGGTAAGCCATGTTTGATTTGTAGTAAGCTAGGTTTGTTGTGGAGAGCTGTTTGTTTGAATTGAAAATTTGCATATTTGAATTTGAAAAATTTTGCTTTTGGCATATAGAACAAACAGGTAAATATCCTGTCGACTAATATTATAAAAACAAATGAGATTTGATTTTCTGCTTGAATTTTAGATTATTTTGAGGATCAAACTATGGCAATGCAGTCGTGGTTGAAATAATAATATTGAAAGTATGAAAATAAAAATGGTTTTGATAAGAGATTGTTTTAATTGAGCTTTAGGATTATATAATAAACATAATTTGGTGAAAGTACCGCCTGGCTCAAGGCGTAAGAATAAAAAAAATGAAAATATTATTTACATAATTACAAAGTTTTGGGTCGGCCATCGGGGAAGAACAACAATCAGTTTATATAGTAGAAGCGTGACCTCTGGCGGTCGATTAAAACAGAGTATTTATATCTATGAAATTATAATTTTTAAATAAAATATTTCAATATAACATATATATATATTTTTTACCAGAAATTTATAGAGAATTTATATCTTCCTAAATTATTTAATTATTATTATTTTTTAAAATTATTTTTGCATATATTTATACTTGTAATATATTTATATTTATCAACACAACATATTGAATCATAATCCCTACTCATTTTTATTTTCTAATATTTATCAATCTTTTCATTTATTTAATCAAATGGTTATTTAATTGTATACTCTTTTAATTATTATTAAATATAACCATTATACATATATTTTATATACAGTGAAATTTTCATCAGATAGTTTCTTACTTTGATCTTGTATAGCATGAGTGGATCACATGCCCACGTGATTTAGTTTAAATCAAAAGCCTTGATAAAGAGAGGCGTGTTGCCCCTAGAAATATTGGCCGTTTAATAAATTCAGATCCAATATATGCTTTATATATAAATATATATATATATATATATATATATATATTATAATCTAAAAATGCAAATATTTTATTTTATTTTAAAAACATATTTTATTTTCATTCATTGACTATTATATATATTTGACCATAGATGCAAAACATACCACTTTTAATTATTATTGTTGTAAATATGTATATTTAACCCTACCTATCTTTTATTCACGATTATAGAATTCATTATATAAATTCTATATTCCTGTGATATAAATAATTTTATATGTATATTTTTACTTCAAGAGATTCAAAATAAAAATCTGCTTGAAAGGTAAATAATTATTTTTATTTTTCCACGACTGCACCTCTTTTCAACAATCAAACACACAAAAATTTTCTAATCTATAACATATATGTAGTATATTTTGAGTTGGATAGTTCACGGCTTTCTTCTGATATTTATTATAACCCCATCTCTAATTTGTAATTATGTAAATAATCTTTTCATTTTTTTATTCTTACGCCTTAAGCCAGGCGGTACTTTTACCAAATTATGTTCATTATATAATCCTAAAGCTCAATTAAAACAATCTCTTATCAAAACCATTTTTATTTTCATACTTTAAATATTATTATTTCAACCACGACTGCATTGCCATAGTTTGATCCTCAAAATAATCTAAAATAAAAATATGTATCGACCTGTAACAATGGAAGTGACAAATAAAACAAAGGAGTAAAGGTAGACCAGACGACGCCATAACCCAGACGAACAGGTGTTTATGATAATGAGTTCAATCACCCCGTCAACAGGTGGCCGGACAGGTGGCGTGATTATAGGAACCAATCAGAACTCGTCAACATATGCGGGAGTCCCGTATATAAAGGCCCAGAAATTAGTCAAAGGAGTTGTTTTCAGAGCGACGCCGTTATACGGTCGGACGGATCTCTCACCCCCCCCCTTCTATCCGCGTAGGCTAGGGCATCCGTGACGCCCGTGGTTCGACTGCCTTTGTCCGTGGTCTACCTCTACTTCTTGGAGCTACCATCTAGACCTGCCTCTGTCTCTTGCTGTCCCCGTGCGGGAATCCCATCACGCACCCACTACCACGACTGCCCAGTACATTCCACATCGGGATTACTACAGAACCCGTTAAAGCCGACAGGCTAACTGAGGACAGCAGCATGCAGAGGATGACGGAGGTCGGAGACGAATACGTCGCGGATGCCCTCACCAACATGCAGCCCCACTGCGAAGACCTAGTCATCATCGCCCCCATCAACATCTCCTGCGCCGCGAACATCTTCCTCCATCAGCTCGAACAGGCAGACAAGATTCATCGAGAAATCCTGGCATTGCCCCGCCAACCAGCATCGACGATGTCCCATGGCAACCATCGCAAAAAGTGACCACCAGGCCCCATCAGCAGGACAACAATTAAAGACCAAGTCTCCTGACTGAACAATCCTCAAAACTGTGAGTTTTTAAAAACAACTTGAATCTCCATAAATTTAATGTTTATTTTCACTGTAATCATTTTAAATCAAATTTTGCAATTTTTATAACATTTCAATTCCAATTTTAAATCTTGTACACCCTCATTTATCAATTTTTACTTTATTTTAAACAACTTTTAAATTTTAATTCATTAATTTCAATTTTGCATAAAAAATTATATTATATTTTAATTACTAGAATCATATTTTCTAAACTTATTTGTGTGTTTTTTTTATACCTTATTTATGGCCATAGTATTAATAATTAAATTTATTACGCTCTTTATTTTACTTGACATATTACTATTCGAATTGATATTTCTCAATATTTAAAAGTTTTAAAAACTAATCCTACATTTGTATTTTATAATATCAATTTTAAATTATCTCATCTCAAAATGTGCCTCCCATTTTTCCCACAATTACAAATACAACTATAAATGTAATATGCGAAAACTAATATCATACCATAAAATTTCCATACCCCATTGCATTTCATTCCTGCCTGTGTTAAATTGTTAATTACGAAACTCTACCGAATTTTGTACCCATGCCATAACCTTTTCTCTTAGAAAAATTTCGTAAAGTCATTATTTTATAATTTTTCTAAACCTAATCACCGCTAATAATCTCCAATCTAACGATTTGTCTGTACATCTTAACGCAAAACCTACTGGGAAACTAAGGTTATTTCACCTAGAGAATCCCAGAACCTCCTGGACTAAATTAATTAAGAAAGTAACTAATAAATATAACGATACCCCCCATACGATAACTGGATTTCCCCCCGTATTTTTAATGTATAATATAATCCCCTCAGACTTAAATAATCACATAAACCCCTATCCCAATATAATAGAAAGTAGAAAACTAGCAATACAACGTACAAATGACAGGCATGACAAAGAGAAAATTAAATATGATAACAAACATAAAAATCCACACTTTGATACAGGAGATTTAGTATTAGTAAAGGCGTATCATCATCCAAATAGCGGTAAGTTAGTACCCTACTTTACAGGTCCATATAAAATTACTGAAATAATTTCTGATAATGTCGTACGTATAAATAGACCCAATAGGATTACAGGTAATGATAGCGATACTGTGCATGTAAATAAATTACAATATTATAATGAAGAGGTCCTCTATATTTCACCACCCAAAGTATATATATATATAGAACCCCTAAAAATAAATAGAATAATAAATCCTTTCCGACATTTAGATCCCAACTTGTTTAGTCCAATAGAAAAAAGTATAGCTCATAGATTTTCCGAACCATTTAATCATTTGTTTCCCCATCTATTCTCATAAAATTAGTGAAATCTAGGTCCTGAACGTCTGGCGAACTCCTCGACATAAAGTAATCAATTAAATAATCATAAATCATAGCATTCAACACCATTTCATGATTACCTTTTCCTTCATCAATAATTTCTCTCCTTCAAATGTTATGACTATTTTTCTCTTTCTATTAGGCACACAACTGATTATTTAAGACTAACCCTCGGAATTGTTTGGACTGGAATAGCGCAATTCCGAGAATATAATTCATACACACATTGTATATAAAAACAAAGAAACATTATGTAATTATTTTTTATTATTCCAGTTAGCTTCTTTTTCTTAAATTATGATAATATATCCCATATTCCATTAACACATTTCGCATGATCATAACGCATTTATTTATACACTAGTTAATTAATTCCTTTTATACCAAATCTTATTTTTATAATGTTATAGGATAGTTTATAATTTTGTCAACCCCGTTTAAAATTTAGGTCCCCATCACCTCTAAAATCGATCCTTAACATGAGACCAAAGGAGGCGTCATCTTGGCCTCCATAAAAGGACAATTAATTCCATTCTTCATCCCAACGACAAAAGCTCAAGGACACACTGAACTCCCCCCTAGTTTTTTTTCTACTTCGTCTTTCCTTCCCTACTTCTAAAGGGGTGGAATGACCTTTGTATCCACCATTAGCAGAGATATTCCTTCCTACTTCAACACTCTTGCCTATCAATCATTCAATTATAGGGCCACATTACCTCCCCGTAGGCCAAACTAGAAAGACAGCAATAATCTTGCACCTACACCTAGACATTGTGTGTAAATATGTTCCCTTTTTTCAGGAACGAATATTTTTGTTTTCTTTTAACTTTTCTCTAATTTATTGTAAATAGACTTACAGTTTTACTAGTTTTGTGGTGTTGGACTTTATTTTTTAACTTACAGATGTAGATAAAACATTTCACTATTAATCGATAATATCACTTTGTGTATTAATCATCACAACATTAATGCCTTCAACTAGCAATCAACCCTTTATATATTATTACATTTAATATTTTTATTTTATTTTAAATTTTTTTCTCATCATGTTTAGACTTAGCATTTTACAACTTCAACTATTTTAGGCACCATTTTAAAAAACCTACACCTAACAATATTTATAATATTTCTTAAACAGATAAAATATTTATCATTTTATTTTTCTTGATAGATTTTCAAAATGTTATTTTTGACGCTTCCCTTACAACCTCTAACTCTATCCCATGAACCTTTCCTCCCAACTTTTTACATCCATCAAGAGATTATTGTTCGTCAACCATTTTTTTTTATTGATTAAACTAACTAGAAGACCCTTCCTCGCTGTACATTACCCAACAGTGAGCTCAGGGGACCCAGTTAGATTTTATTTTTTTTCTCTCATCGTCCGGCTCATCATTTTTTCATTTTTCAACTTTTTCTTTTCACCACACAAGTCGGACACAATCAAAATTGACAACAATAAATCTCTTACACCCACCTCTCCTTTTCCGCATCCTTCAAACCTCCAACCTTCCAAGGGATTCCAGTTCGCCGAACATTTTTTTTTCATTGATTAATCCGACTGGAACAATCCTTCCTCGCTATACCATTCCCAATAATGAGTTCAGGATATCCAGCGCGATCTTTTTATTTTTTTTTCTCATCGCCCGACTCATCATATCAATTCACCATTTTTTCAACTTTTCACTTTTTTCATAATTCAACCGGGCACAATCATTATGGACAACAGGGATCCCTCTTACCTCTACCTCTCCCTTTTACCCCCATCAAGCTTCCCACCTCTTTTCACTGTCTGAACTAATGATGCAGAAGGAATATCTTGGGCCTTCTGTTAATGAAAACAATGCCTCACTTAAACAAGTTATCATTGCATTGCAGAATGCTTGGGGTACTACTTTGCAGAAACATGCTCAGATACCCCCTTTCCCCTTTTCAACCTTAGCGTCACATTATACGTTCAGTCAATAAACTCACTTCATTTTTTTCTCTCATCTTTTATGCAATAAGATATTATTTTCCTTGTACGATTCATTTTACCATATTTACCATTTTGTATTATATACTTTCTCTTAATCTTTTATCATTCATTTTGTGCGTTTTTATTTTTATAACCTTGATTTTTATTTCATTGATACACCACCATTACAACATCTTTCTCTTTTTAACTTGTAGCTTAATAATAATTTTAACTAATTTGTATACAAATTATTATTTTTTATTTTTTTATAATAGGTTTGTTAGGTCATCATTCATTACATGTCATTCCCCCAACCAAACCTTCATCACCGGGGGCACATTCTGTAGTATATTTTGAGTTGGATAGTTCACGGCCTTCTTCTGATATTTATTATAACCCCATCTCTATATAAAAATATGTATCGACCTGTAACAATGGAAGTGACAAATAAAACAAAGGCGTAAAGGTAGACCAGACAACGCCATAACCCAGACGATTGTATGATAATGAGTTCAATCACCCCGTCAACAGGTGGCCAGACAGGTGGCGTGATTATAGGAACCAATCAGAACTCGTCAACATATGCTGGAGTCCAGTATATAAAGGCCCAGAAATTAGACAAATGAGTTGTTTTCAGAGCGACGCCGTTATACGGTCGGACGGATCTCTCACCCCCCCCCCCTTCTATCCGCGTAGGCTAGGGCATCCGTGACGCCCCTGGTTCGACTGCCTTCGTCCGTGGTCTACCTCTACTTCTTGGAGCTACCATCTAGACCTGCCTCTGTCTCTTGCTGTCCCCGTGCGGGAGTCCCTTCACGCACCCACTACCACGACTGCCCAGTACATTCCACATCGGGATTACTGCATATATATATGGTAATTTAAACCAACAACCCCATATTGTATAAAACTTTCAACAAGATTTTCACGTTGCATAATAGAAACACATCTATAAATAATTATACTCATGATTGACCAAGGTGCAGAGAGGTACTGGAAAACTCTCCACATCCTGACTGTTCCTCTCGGTTAACACAGTATAGCGTGTGTCAAAAGGATAACACACCACAGTTTAAGTCGACTGGATAGCTCAACACAGTTTTAGTCGACAGGATCACTCATCCCAGTTTAAGCCGACAGGATGAAGAAAACGAAGGATGACCAACGAAGGATACCAAACGAAGAAGGCCAGATAGTGCCACAGAAGCGAGAAAGTGCAAAGATGGAAGAGCAAACCGACCAGTCCAACAATTCGACCGAGCCATCTGTCCCCAAACAAGAGACGACATTTGAGGAGGAGGAAACGACGCCCCAAGGGACCTCTGCAGACCCGCAACACAGATCGCCAACACCAGGAGCAAGCTGTCAACCCCAACGACACAGCCGAACTTCCCGCAAGACATGGAAACCGAGGAGCGGAGTAGCGCAAACCAGGTGACAAATTCCCCACCTTCGGCCTGACATCGAGACAATATTCAAGGTGAAAAGCCGCAATCAACTTTACAGAAGCTACAAGCTTCTACAAGATCTACATGGAGCGTCTTCCACGTCAGCAAGACGACAAAGACAAAGTCTCTTGACTGAACTATCATCAAAACTGTAAGTTTTTAAAATCTTACATAACTTTCTCCACAAGTTCACAACTTGAATCCCCATAAATGTGTTTATTTTCACCTAAATAATTTTAAATCCACTTTTATACCTTTTTTTATACAATTTTTAATTCAATTTTTAAAACTTTCACATTCTCATTTATCAAATTTACTTTAATTTTAATCAAATATAAAATTTTAATTAATTACTTTCAATTTTACTTTTAAAAAAATCGCCAATCGAACATTTTTATCAATTTACATGTCTTTCTTAAATTTACCTAAAATGGCATTATCCAATTCTACAACTTAAAAAAAAAAAACATTAATTTTTTCGAAAAAAAGAATCTCATCATATCATAATTCTAAACTTATTTTTGTTTTTCTTAATTTTATCTTTATACCAAAACACCCATTTCTTAATCAAATACTCAAAATGTTGAAATAATTATTGTCATATTCACCATTTTATGTAAACGCCCCAATTTAAAATATTCTTGTCTCTATCACGACATTGCCCTTTTACAAGGACAATTTTCGCGCTACCATAATCAAAGATAAAAAAAAACAAATTTTAAAATATAAATTAACATAGGCGAAACAATTTCGTAATTTCAGAAATCTTTTGCGATTTCTCTCTTGAGAGAAAATATCTCAAAAACATAACATCTATCTCCCCAAAACAAGTTAAAAATAAAGATCCGTCCATTCTCCGCCAGTAGCTAAATTAGGTTACCGCCCGCCAAACCTATTACAATCGTTAATATTCGAGGATAAATACACTCCCTCATCCATTCCTTTTACATGCATATTTAATCATCAACAAATCTCTCTCAACAAACGTTACAACACCCTCACATCACTATCTTCAATTGGCAACAATTATTAGTGCGCGACTTAACACACAAATCCAATTTCGAGCCCCACGAGCTCCATAACGTCGCTCCACTAAACGCATAATAAAAATTTTCGCATTAAACGTGCCACACCCACTAAAAATATTGTCAGGAGGACAGAGTTTCCTGGTATTCCCTCTTATCTTGACTGGACCGACCGGTCGGGGTGAACTGTGGCGCCACGGAAAAGGAGGAAAGATCTCAGTTCTCCCCTCTTGCTCTAACGGCTGGGTCGATTTTGCTCATGTAAATAGTAACTCTTATTTTATATTTAAAATCTCTCATATAACTCATTAAATAAATATTTAAAGTAATTCGAAGGACTAGTTAATTATTTTTCCTCGCGACAATTGTGGTGGAGACGCCGGGTAACGCGACAGTCACCAGACGAAGTCGTCGCCTTCAAGGATTGCAACCAGAGCTATTTACAGTGCTTGCTATTCCTGCTCGGAAGAAAATGGAGAGAGAAGAAAACCGACCATTCTGCCATTGGTAGAGAGACCCTACTGTCTTCTCGGGGGAACGTGGAGAAGATTCGCAGCGTTGGTTGAGCGACTTCCAGCGTGTGGCACGTTACAAGTGGGATGACTCCATGTGTCTGGCCAACGTCATCTTCTACCTCACTGGCACAGCGAAGTGCTGGTTTGAAAACTTTGAGGAAATCTTGAATTCGTGGGAGGAATTTAAGATAAAGTTTTGTGAAATATTTGGAAACAAGAAAGACACGGCTACATGAAAAGAGACTGGAAATTCGCGAAATTTTGGGGCCAACTCACTACAATGAACCACATGTATATAAAATATTCACTACTCTTCTGCTGGATAAAACATTTGTTTATAAATTATTTAAATATTTCAAGGCAATTGATAAAATGAGAGAAGAAGTGCTCAACTCCACAGGCAACGGCTGATTGCTCCCCCTCCCCTCTAAATTGCTTTTCCTCTTCACTCATGTACATATATAACCTTTTAGGGGAATCCCCTTGTAAGACAATAGTGTCTTAATAAAGGTTTTTGTTGTTGTTGTTGTTGAAAGACACGGCTAGAAAAGCCGAGAACATTCTTCGAACTAGAGCGCAGATGAGTGGGGAAAACGTCGAGAGCTACATACAAGAAGTCCTCCTTCTTTGTAAACAGAGCAAACCCAGAATGTCGGAAGGAGAAAAGGTGAGCCACCTGATTAAAGGCGTAGCGGAGGAAGTGTATCAGACACTTGTTGGGAAGGACATCAGCACGGTGGACCAATTTGTTGCGTTCTGCCGCCGATTCGAGGCATTCAAGAGGATGCGTGTTTCACCGCCCAGGTTCAACCGACTTCTCAAAGTGACCACCATCTCGACCGCTGAACCTGAGAACCTAGAAGCCCTGATTAGAAGAATAGCAAGAGAGGAGGTTCAGAAGTTTATGGCTCCTCCTTCTACATTTGCCGCCCAGGATATCGACACTCCACCCCCCGACCTACGGGATGTCATCCGTAGTTAAATCCAGCAGACATTAGCTCTTATCTCTGCCCCTCGTCAGCCCGAGAGCTTCCGCCCTCGTCGACAATTCCTCCCCTAGAACGATCAAGGTTACAGACGTAGGACCGAAGGGCCATCAAATAATCAAAGGACTCAGTGGCGTACTGAAGATGACAGACCGATCTGCTTCCACTGTGGGCGCCCTGGCCACGTTGCACGTTATTGCAGAGACAGACGCCAAGCTTTTGCGGATGCCAGACTTTGAAGAGAAACAGTCGATTTCGGAAGACCAAGAACGTAAAATTACACCATGGGTGAATCAGGAAGCGAACTATCCCAAAGAAGATTCAGAAACCCGTCGCCATATCCCCACAGCGGAAGATTCCAAAACCCCAGAAGAACCTCACAATCCCCTGCTCGCCGTCCCAGCCGCTCACCCAGTCGCCGCAGTGAGGAAAACTAGATGGCGCGCCCTCTGGAGGTGTGGCCGCCACAGACGAAAATCCTCCCTGCCGTATAGCCGCTACAATGGAAAAGAACTGGATATCTGTCAACATACAAGGACGAAATGTACAAACTCTTGTGGACTCCGGCGCTGATTACTCAGCAATTTCCGAAGCTTTCAGACGTTCTATAAAGGCTCCAGTTTTTAAAGAAAATGGACCACTTCTAAGAGCCGCGGACAAGAAGCCTATCGTGACCCTTGGTAAGTGCTCTTTAGAAGTTCAAATCAAAGGACTCGATATTGTTTTTGATTTTTTAGTAGCCGCTGAATGTAGCCACGATGTTATACTGGGAAAAACAAATTGTATTTAAGCGAAGCTGAAAAATCCTACGAATGGAAAGACCTGAAACTTTGTGCTGCTATGGACTGTGTCATACCACCGAAATCTTTTGGCAAGATAGTTGTCACCAACCAGGATGTATTTGGCAGCAGAGCTGTTGTCGTTACAGGTTCCAAACGCCTGCAGTTGGAAAAAGGACTTTTTATTCCCTCGTTAGGTTCTTACATGGCAGAGCGGTGTTATGGGTGACTAACAGTACTCACCAGTCTCAAGTGATACCTTCGGGCATGAAGGTAGGAACAATGCAAGATCTAGAAGTAGGGAGCATATCTAATCTTGACGCTCGTTCTGAAATAGCTGGAAAAGACGAAGTAACTTCCCCAGATGTGAGAGAATGTTTAATTTCAATGATTTCTACTGATTTGGAGGAAACAAAGAAAAACAGATTACTCACATGCCTAAATGAGTTTGCTGATATATTCGACTTTGAGAAAAAGAGCTTCCCTTTCTCTGGCGAAATAAAACATAAAATCGATACGAGTGATTATCCGCCTGTCAGACAGCGTCCTTATAGAGTGTCTCCCGCCGAAAGACGTGTCATTCAGAGTGAAGTGGAGAAAATGATGGAGACTAAAGTCATCCGGCCATCAACAAGTCCATGGGCCTCTCCCGTTATATTAGTGAGGAAGAAGGACGGCTCGTTGAGATTCTGTGTCGACTATCGTCGTCTAAACAGAATTACAAAGAAAGATGTCCACCCTCTCCCTCGTATCGAATACGCGCTGAACACCCTCGCTGGATCCAGGTACTTCTCCACTATGGATATAAGATCGGGTTACTGGCAAATCGAAGTAGACGATTAGGACCGGTAGAAAATGGCATTTATCACTCCAGATGAGCTTTATGAATTTAATGTAATGCCATTCGGTCCATGCAACGCACCAGCAACTTTCGAGCGAATGTAGACAACGTTCTACGGGGATTGAAATGGGACATGTGTTTATGCTAATTAAACGACATTTTAGTCTATGGATCGATCTTTAAAGAACATTTAACATGTCTATACAAAGTTTTGAGATGCATTCACCAGGCCGGGCTGTGCCTGAATTATAAAAAATGTCATTTCGCCTCGAGACAAAGAACTATCCTCGGGTACGTCGTTAATGAATTTGGAACGCAGCCAGACCTAGAAAAAGTAAAAGCCATTGTCCACTTTCCAAAACTCCGTAATATCAGTGAGGCCAGAAGTTTTCTTGGGTTAAGTTCGTACTATAGACGCTTCATTAAAAGTTATGCTAACAAGTCTCGACCCTTGAATAGCCTTTTGAAGAAAGACGAAAAATGCATTTGGGGCGAAGAACAAGATTATTCTTTCCGGATTCTCAAACAGGAATTGGGATCTTCGCCTGTGTTAGGACATTTCGTAGAAGGTGCGGAAACTCATGTCCATACTGATGCAAGCGGTTATGGTTTAGGGGCAGTTATTGTTCAAATCCAGAATGACGCGGACCTATAGCCTATGCCTCGCGAACACTAACCAAAGCGGAAAAGAATTATTCCACTACAGAAAAGGAATGCCTCGCAGTTGTTTGGGCCCTTGGTAAATTACGCCCGTACCTATATGGCA
Organism: Cordylochernes scorpioides; assembly: GCA_030710605.1. Classification (NCBI taxonomy): domain Eukaryota; kingdom Metazoa; phylum Arthropoda; class Arachnida; order Pseudoscorpiones; family Chernetidae; genus Cordylochernes; species Cordylochernes scorpioides. The sequence continues at coordinate 164,289,895 of CP092865.1, read as the reverse complement.
GACCCTTTACTGTGGTTACCAACCATCACTCGCTATGTTGGCTGGTAGGCTTGAAAGATCCATCCGGCCGCTTAGCCCGTTGGGCCCTCAAACTACAAGAATACGACATAAACATCGTTTACAAAAGCGGACGGAAGCGTGAAGACGCTTACTGTTTGTCAAGAAGCCCCTTGGCTGACACCGCGGAGATAGAAGGGCACATTATTCCTATCCAAGACGTTGCAGAAGAACAAAGTAAAGACCCTCATTTGGTTGGGATCCGTGAAAAACTAGCCAATGAAAATTTAAAAGGGTATCAGATGATTTGGAGGCGTTCTCTATAAGGAAAATTACGACCCTGAGGGCAAACCATGGCTGCTAGTAGTCCCAAAACAGATGAGGCACGAAATTCTTAAAGATGTCCACGACACTCCAATGGCCGGTCATTTGGGGTTTGCGAAGACCTGTGACCGCATTAGAAAGAGATTCTATTGGCCTGGACTTTATAGGACAGTTTCCCAATACATTGCTCATTGTAAAGAATGCTAGCGAAGGAAGGGCGTACCTTAGAAACCCCCTGTACTACTAGTCCTAATACCGCCAACTACCTCGCCTTTTCAAAAGATCGGAATTGATTATCTAGGAAGATTCCCCATAATCTCACACGGGAAATAGATGGATAATAATTGCGACTGATTATCTCATCAGATTTGCGATAACAAAGCCCGCGACAACTGCGGAAGCTACTGGATTAGCAACCTTCCTTTATTGAAGACGTCATACTCAAGCACGGCGCTCCTCGGGAAATCATCACGGACAGAGGAAGAAATTTCATGTCTCAGACCATACGAGAAATAAATACTCTAAATGGAACAATTCACAGATTCACCACGGCATACCACCCTCAAACGAATGGTTTAAGAGAAAGACTCAACAAGACCCTAACTGACATGATCTCGATGAATGTTGACGTTGATCAGAAAAATTGGGACAGCATCCTACCATATGTGACCTTCGCCTACAATACCGCTCGACAAGAGACAACAGGATACAGCCCGTTCTTCCTCGTTCACGGCCGAGAAGTTGAAACACCGCTGGATTCTATATTGCCGTACCAGCCTGCAGGAACTGCAGAAGATTATGTGGGCCATCTGGTGACCAACGCTGAGGACGCACGAATGTTAGCCCGTCTTAACATCCTGCAGGCTCAGAGCAAAGACAAAGAACGCTACGAAAAGAAGCATCAGGAGGTGACATACAAGGAAGGTGATTTAGTGTGGGTGTTCACCCCAGTCCGTACCGTTGGCTTATCGGAGAAGTTATTGAAGAGATATTTCGGACCCTATCGAGTGATCAGAAAAATATCGAGTGTAAATTATCAAGTAGAAGGCGTGACGAACACTAGGAGAAGACGAAAAACCCAAGATATCGTCCATGTAGTGAGAATGAAGCTCTACCACGACCCCGAAGTCCAAGAACAGATGGCTCAGGGTCATGTGACCGACTACTAAACAGCGGGACGCTGTTTCTCTTGTGGAGGGAGTGATGTCAGTAGGACAGAGTTTCCTGGTATTCCCTCTTATCTTGACTGGACCGACAGGTCGGGGTGAACAGTGGCGCCACGGAAAAGGAGGAAAGATCTCAGTTCTCCCCTCTTGCTCTAATGGCTGGGTCGATTTGGCTCATGTAAATGGTAACTCTTATTTTATTTTTAAAATCTCTCAAATAACTCATTGAATAAATATTTAAAGTAATGCGAAGGACTAGTTAATTATTTTTCCTCGCGACAATATAAAAACTCCTCGATATATGTTCGTACAACAACCACCCATGACTCTAGTAAATTTTCTATTATGGTGAAACAGGTTAGATTCTGTACCAAAACAATGACTTTATGTGACAACTTTCCATTCAATTCACTCCACAAGTATCACACGGCAACACAACAAAACTTTTCTCTCACTCAACAGGCCACAAAGACGCCTTCATGCCTTTGACACATCTCACCTCAAAGCGTGTCCACGCCGAAAGTCATACCTTTCACTCACATCTAGCCTGAAATCATCGAATAACATTTTCACTAAGCCTAAACTAACTTCGAAACACAACAACTACGAACACCGAGAAAACCATATCTTTCAATTAAAACAGAAAATTGCCAACCTCAACAAAAGAAGAGAGAGAAAGTCAGTTTCAAGTAAATGACAAATCTAACAAACACCACGCACGAGTGACCATCCCAGAAATAGAATCCCCCGAATCTATTTCAATTACATATCCCCCGTCCAACGTCCTCCCTCCCTCCCTCACAAAGCTGTCATCTAAATATCCGCTATCTGAATGATCACCATTTTGGACAAACGAAAATATTATTTCGCATATTCCCAGCTTCAGAGAGACGCAAAAACACCGATGTTTCCCAAAGGGATATGATCTACACATCACAATTGTAACTTCTATTCAAGAGAAATACTTTTTGTTCAATTTTCCACTACCCAACATTCATCCAATCATTAATATGATTATCATTATCATTAATTATATTCTAAATTTTGTATAAAATCTTGAATAATTACTTTTATTTCTACCTTTCAATTATATAATCAAATTTTTAATCCAGAATTATTTCAAAAAAAAAAAAAATTAATTAAATTTACTTTTATTTTTCATGTGATATTATTTTAGTATTGCAAAACATTTTTTTTTGGTTTCCAAAAATCATTTTAATTCTTCATTATTATATATTTTATATATTACATGTTTAATTTTGTCCACTTACACTTTTTTTACCCGCAATCATATTTCTATCTTTTTTTCACTATATTTTATATTTGTTTATATACCTTTATTATATGACAATGTTTATTATCAACTATCAAGCATCTGCAACAATCGTATACAACAATCATATTCTCTACCACTTCCCTATACTTTTTATCACTATCTATTTCAGCCATTGCTTCAAACCATCGTTGAAAAACAACAGGACTGCATGGCAATTTTTTTTTGATTTCGTTATTTCAACAAACTCTTTGAATACAGTACCCCAGATTTAAAAATCCCAACTTCTGGCCTGAACACGCTTCAAGAGTTCATTTCAATCATCCAAAGAGCACAATCACCAACGCATGCACAAAGCGTTCACTTTTTCAACTTTCAAATTTTTTTTTCAGCTCTAGCGGACCACAATCAACATTTGATATCATGTCAAGTCAGATCACCTACTGTCGCTACAATTCTACTTATCGCATGGCTTTACACCACCCCTTTCAACCATATTATTAATAAACTTTATTAAATTAAATTTAATTGCCATCTATCGTTAAAATTTTACACAAATAAATTTACTGGCAATGCGTTTCTTTTAAATATTATCAAATATTATCTCTACAGACCTTACTGCAATGATATGAGTTATTGAATGAGAGGGCTTGGCTCATCAGTAGTGAACCCTCTCAGCGCTTTATATTCAACAACTTTTAAACCCATAACCATTGTGACAAAGCACTATAAACCCCTATACAGGATCGCAAGTGAAACATTGCCTAGGAAGACACTCAAGTCTATATCCTTGCTTTGCACCTGGATCTAAGTATTTGGCTTACATGTGCACTCCTTACAATTGCATATTATTTAAACCCTAACCCTTTCCAACGCCCGCCAATAATATCTTAGAATTTTTAATTCTCTTTCACATAATCATATCATTATGTATTTAATTTTAAACAACGGTTTTATTTTAAAAATTATCTTTTTTATAACCAATATTATAACTTTTTAATTGAACAAGTTTTAGTTTTATTATTTTCAGATATATTCAAACAAATCATCTTGTTATAGCCCCTTTTAACCCTCACAGTTTAAATTAATTAAAAGAAATTTTAATTATTTACCTGTGTTAGAGAGGCTTTAGCCGTTTAAAACCCTTTCACTCCCGGGGCCCATCTATGGTAATTTAAACCAACAACCCCATATTGTATAAAACTTACAACACGATTTTCATGTTGTATAATAGAAACATCTATAAATAATTATACGCATGATTGACATGCGTCATTACATCATCATATGTAATGTACTTTGTACAAACTGAGGATAAATAAATAAAACTCTGTAATAGATTAAAAGCTGAGCTGAAGCAAGAGATTGAGATAGAAGTCCAAAAACGTCTAAAATCGAGATGTAGAAGTCCAATAAAGATAGACCTAAAGATAGCAAGATCACAGGGCGTGTCCAGAGTGTAAAATATCGCTTCCGATCTACGCTCTTGTTGCACACACACACATCCGCTGAAATTCAATATTTCCTCTCTCGGCAAAGATATATAAGACCTCCGCCCTTGTCGAAAATATAGTCATTTGATAGTCACTTCACCATCAGCGTGAGACCTCGTCAGTTGTGTCCAAGGTCCACCTCATCGACCATGTAGATCAGTAAGAAAACTTCTTATCTCTCCATCTTTCGCTCCTAGTTCAACTTTCATCTGTTCATGGAACTTTCCTAGTGCAACTGTGCCTTCGTTTTTTTGTGTATGGACATTCCCAAGCTTTCCACTCTGCCTTGACCACGACTGCCTGTATTCTGTGAGAACTGTTAAAAGTCTTCCAAGGTGCAGAGAGGTACTGGAAAACTCTCCATATCCTGACTGTTCCTCTCGGTTAACACAGTATAGCGAGAGTCGAAAGGATAACACACCACAGTTTAAGTCGACTGGATAGCTCAACACAGTTTTAGTCGACAGGATCACTCATTACATCTACATACCTAATCAGTATATATGAAATATAAATAGTATCAATTTTGATGACATAATTATTGTATACTTTATATTATTTTATCAATGAATTAAAAACATCCCATTTTTAAAACACTGAATTATGATTTATATTGGCAGTTAATTAAGTTCTGGGTCTACATAAATATTATATATATGAAAAAATAGTACAAATGTAACATTGTACTGGGATAAGGTGCATAAATTAAGAAAAAGGCATCTCCTTATCGTGCAACTGAAAGTTGCTGATGGCTGGCGCCATCTATCGGAATAAATATCAACTATTCTCGTTGTTTTTTAATTATTCCAGAATTGGCCAAATACCCATTCTTGATTAATCAAGAAAGCTAACCACGGACGCGTTTCGGGCTGTTGGCCCTCATCAGCGTGGTGCAAGCTGTACCTCAACGACCAAAAAATTGGTCATTAAGGCATCCTGAAAAATCATGAAACAGGTAGTTAAGGCCAGAATTGCGTGAGGACGCTACACAATGTGAAAAAATAGTACAAATGTAACATTGTACTGGGATAAGGTGCATAAATTAAGAAAAAGGCATCTCCTTATCGTGCAACTGAAAGTTGCTGATGGCTGGCGCCATCTATCGGAATAAATATAAACTATTCTCGTTGATTTTTAATTATTCCGTGGTTAGCTTTCTTGATTAATCAAGAATGGGTATTTGGCCAATTCTGGAATAATTAAAAATCAACGAGAATAGTTGATATTTATTCCGATAGATGGCGCCAGCCATCAGCAACTTTCAGTTGCACGATAAGGAGATGCCTTTTTCTTAATTTATGCACCTTATCCCAGTACAATGTTACATTTGTACTATTTTTTCACTTTGTGTAGCGTCCTCACGCAATTCTGGCCTTAACTACCTGTTTCATGATTTTTCAGGATGCCTTAATGACCAATTTTTTGGTCGTTGAGGTACAGCTTCCACCACGCTGATGAGGGCCAACAGCCCGAAACGCGTCCGTGGTTAGCTTTCTTGATTAATCAAGAATGGGTATTTGGCCAATTCTGGAATAATTAAAAATCAACGAGAATAGTTGATATTTATTCCGATAGATGGCGCCAGCCATCAGCAACTTTCAGTTGCACGATAAGGAGATGCCTTTTTCTTAATATATATATATATAATAAATTATTGGTTGATGTAGCTATATATTTTTTCCATACCAACTTCCAACCAACAAATGATCTCCAAAATTAAAAAGAATAATATGTTTTTTTATTTTTGTTACTCATTAGATAATGAGAGTCATGTGGGTTTTTAGTTAGGTGATAAAACAATTGAGAATAGAAATAACAATAGAAAGACACACATACAAAGGCCTTTAATTTATTCAACCCATAAGACAAAAGAAAAAAAAACTGTCAACGGCTTTTATTAAAGAAAAAACTTAATAGACTGACAGCGTTCGATATTTAGAAGTTATCCTGGATTAGCACTTATTTTTACAACAATATTTATAATAAGACATAGAAAATGAAGCATATAAACTTATCTCTTTGATAAAAAAAATTGAAGCAAACTATCATCGACTTTTTAAAAATAACTCAAAATATAAAAATATTTGGATAGATTCTTAATCCTGTACAATCTGATAAACAGTAATAAAACTGAAAACCTTTTAGGTATGAATATATCAAGTGATCTTCTTGTATACAAGTTTATAAAATTATAAAATAATTATAATTGTGACTTCAAAGTTGTAAACAAATATCTATATAATGAAATTTTAAATTTTAAACCTTCGACTTTAATGAAAAACAAAAGGCACCAAAAAAATTCCACCAATTAATCACTACCTATCGCTATAAATTGGAATTAAATTTTGAGGAAAGAAATACCGATCATGTCAAATTTTAAATATGTCAAAATATCCTAAAACTCATTCACAAAACCTATTAATTCTCACAGAATTCAGATAATGAAAATATGTTGGAGATAATAACATATACATTATTTTCAATATAAAATATATTTCTTCGCGCGTTGCTCTTTTGCACAATGGACCATTAATAGATAAATTTGAGCAAGAGGAGAGTAAACTCATTCATAATATTCAAACCGCTTTTATATCGATTAAAATCAAAGGCCAAACAACATGTTTTTATTTGATAAATTTGAAAGGTTGAAAGCAAAAATATATAATATACATAACCATTATATAATATGAATCCAATATTGTAAATGTTTTCTGTATATCGAATATTAATATACACAAACATGTAGAATATATATTTTTATTGACAAATAAAGCACCAGATTTTCTGCCCCCCCCCCCCCAAAAAAAAGAATAAATAGAAGAACTTCTCGTTCAAGAAAAGCCATAAGCCAGATGTGGATTTCGGCGAAGACTCTTCACGTCATTTCCTGGTGCGGCAGTTCTTGAGCTGGTAATTTTTAATTGTTGATTGAGAGTGAAGTGAAGTTGATGGCAGGATTGAGTACGGGTAGCTGAGGTGGCAACTGTGGAATGTGCTGAGGATGGATAGCTGAGGAGGGGACTGTGGAATTTTCTGAGGTCAGATATCTGAGGAGGGAACTGTAAAGTGTGCAGATGAATATCAGGGTTGAAGAAATTAAGGGTTGAGATTGCTTTTAGAAAATAGGAGATATTTATAAAGCAGAACAAATACGTAAAATAACATAAAAATTAACTATGAGAATTTTTTTATATTGGAGTTCAGAGCTTATATGTTTATATGCTTTTATGGTTTTGGAATCAATGGAGATTAGCAATTGGGGTACTCGTAATATTGCAGTGTTTTAAATTTGAAATAATAAACAATAACCAGGTTTCTTACTCTTTTTAAATCTATTTAGTGATGCTTGAGGTTTCCAAAATTCAATTTTGCTTTCGAATTTGAAGTTTGTTGAAAATCAGACTTGAATTTGAAACGCTTTATTCCAAGTAAGATTGTCTGTAGATGTAGGAATGTGTAATTGATTGTGTATGTATGTTTGTGTGCATGTGAATTTATATGTGTTTATGTCTTTATCTCTATGTGTATATATGGGTGTATATGTGGATGTATAAGTGTAGGTCTGTAGGTGTATGTGTTTATATGGGTGTAAATGTAGATGTATGTTTGTGTATGCCTGTATGTTTAAGTGTGGTATATGGGTGTATGTGGATAAATGTCTGTATATGTCTATATATATTTTTATATATGGGTGTATATAGATGTAGGTGTATATGTGCCTATGTATATGGGTGCGTGAAGATATAGGTGTATGCCTGCATGTCAATGTTTATATATGGGGGGATGGGCTTGTGTATATCTATTTACACGTTGGTATGAATGCGTATAAATCTATGATTTCAGTGCTCGCATCTTAAATTTATGCATATGATAGCGTGGTGAAATTCGGCTTTTAGAATATTTACTTGAACTATTTGTTGAGATGAGAGGTCAAAAACTTAAACTATTAGGAGATTTTCAGGTACAATAAAATGATATAAGAAGGTCTACCATTGAACTATGAATAACCCTGATATTCATCTGCACACTTTGGCTGAATATTATTAAATGGAATAAAAACAGCTGAATAATTCAATGATGTAGAAACAATGGTTGAAGGTGAATCAGTTTTCACGAGTTGTTGAGCAGCTCAAATTCCATCTTCTTAACAGTAGAAAGAAGACTTGTTTTATAGATTATTTCGGAGTATCTGATTTATATTTAATGAGGGAATTGAATGTCAATGAAGATTTCTGTAACTGATGGGAAGTTTCAAAATAAAATTGAATATGCCGGAAATGGTGGAAAGGTTAATTTCTTCGTAAATTATTTCAGATTTTTTTCTATGACTGGATTATGGATTGGTAAATGCGATGTTTAGAACTATTTCCGAATATATCACAGAGGGCAGAAATATTGTACAGCTGAATGCTCACATTATCGAGCAGTAAATTCTTAAGATGAATTTCTCATTGACCCTTTGCTCCAAATTTTGCAAAAAATCGCTTGGTTTTTTTTTAATATCCAAGATATTTTTGCTTGTTTTACGCTTTTTGACGCGGTTAAATCTTCATCTTCGGTTTGACTTGTTCTATCTATTTTATAGGTAGCTGCTCCAGTAGCCCGCTTGTTGGCCTGCACCAGCTTAAATTTAAAAGCGTCATTTCGAAGATATTCAAATTATTATTTTTTTGTGATTTTCAATATATATATTTTTTACACAATATATGTATTTATTAATTACAATAGAACTATATATATGTATAAACATTATTATAGATTTATTAAAATGAAAAATATAAATAATTCCTATAATATTAAAAAATAGGAGATTTTAAGATTTGATTTGAGAAACAACTATACTGATAATCCATAGCTAAAAAATAATTTACTTTTACGTAGGCTAGAATATGTTGATATAGCATAAGGTTCGCCAAATATATTGCAGAATATTCCGTTGAAACCTTATTTGCAGATTACTATAATCTATATTTTAAAATAATGTAGGTTGACTTACCAATTTATCCAGGAGGCCGTTGGCGAAGGCCAGCTGCAAACAAAAACTCTCGAGTTCTAGCGATAGAAGAATGTTTATTTAAAACTCACGTGATCTTTGAGGGCCTCGATGAGCTCCTCCTGGTCGCTGAGGTCGTCCAACAAGTCTTGGCATCTCAGCTGTCACCGTTAGACACTGGTTAGATATCTTAACCATACCTTCTCTAACTGAACACATTGTGACAAGGGGTAAGGTGGAATTAACTAATTCAAGTAGCATCAGTAATATTTCTCAAATATAAATAGGTTATATTAAGTGTTACATTTTATAGATTTTAAAAATAGTTTTACTAGAATTCCGTTCTGAAATAAACTATTGCTGTGCCACTGCTTTATATTTCTTCTCTAATATCTAATTCCCACACAATATAAAATATGTTTACTCTATTAATTTACTTATATATCCTCTGTAACAAATTCCTATACACTTATTTATATGTAAAATAAAACAAGAAAACAATAGGAAATAACTTATTTAAAATTGAAAGGAGATAATTTTTTCCGATCATACAAAAGTTATTAAAATTAAATTCCAAATTAAATTCCGATTAAATGCCTATTTATTTGGAAAAAAAATATGAAAATAAATTTTAAAAATATAAATGGCATTACACTTTTTTCATATGTTTCTGAATTAAATATTCCCAAAAAACAATCCAAATATAATATTTTACCGTCAAGATAGAAATAAAATATGAATCGAGATAATTTGAACAAGTTACTTTCATACAACAAGTTGCTGACCTGTTGATTTACATGAATTCCGCTCAGAAGTTGTTCAAAATTTATTATTAGCACGCATCTGAGGATTTTATTTATACTTTTAAAATTTTATATTATTTAATTGTGGTAACTGAAAATTAATTTTTTACTTTTTTTGAGTGTATACATAATTTTATATGAATGGATATAATTGTTTAAGGGTGGAATCTTAAACCTTTTTAATTTTGATTATTCTAACTGAAAGTAACTTAGATTATTTTTATCAATTCTTTATTATATAAAATTTACATTGAAACATTAATAATTCAGAATAGCATCTGGAATCTTTTAATGTTCTAGAATTAATAAAATTTCAAATTTTCAAAATTTCCAGAACCTATATATAAGAAGAGAGAGAGAGAATGTGAAGTAAATATTTAGACGATAAAAAACATGGCGAAGGAAGATGAGTTTCTTTTATTGGTGCATTAGAGCAAGCTTTCGGGCAAAAGCCCTTCGACAGGCAAGATAAAAACGACACTATGTACGTCATAGTGTCGTTTTTATCTTGCCTGTCGAAGGGCTTTTGCCCGAAAGCTTGCTCTAATGCACCAATAAAAGAAACTCGTCTTCCTTCGCCATGTTTTTTATCGTCTAAATTCAATCCAGGAAGAATTCTTTATCTATGAAGTAAATATATGACCCAATTTTATTACCAAAATTTGCATAATAAAAGATAAGCCCTTACCTCTAAAGGAGATGGAACTTTTATTTCAAAAAATGGGGTCACTTTAGAATCTGAAAAACAAAGCGATATATAGACAGGTTTATATTAATTTGAAAGTATATAGAGAAAATTGCAAAACTTTTCATTTGAAATTGAATTTCAACTCATTACTTAGGCTATGAGACCAATAAAAATACACAACTCCCTTATCACATCACCAAACTCATCTCTAAACCTGGAACCAAAAGGAAATTGGTTTACAAATTCCCGTGTAGCTGCTGAACTTTGTATATATAGGCGAAACAGGAGAACCTTAGATGAACAAGTGAATCAAACAGGTCGGCTATATAAAATAATAGAACTATTTCTTTCCTAGTCTCTCTCGAGCATGCTCACAAGAACCATCTATGCCCAAACTGGAAAAGCAGTGGAATCGTATACTCTAAACAAGTTAAAAGTTTATATTTAAAAACAGTAGAAAAAAGAAAAATCAGAGAATAAAATCCACCACGATTGCATTCAATTGCTAAAATGATATTAGAAAATCCCACCAAAAGTCTACTTCAACAGCGATACAGTGAACTGCTAAAAAATGAGTTATTTTGTGATAAATTAACTTTTGTGCAAAAATCCTAAATTCGCCTTATTATTTTGAATTATATCAATACTATATATATAATTTTGATATTTCATTCATTGAAAGTGCAAAACCTTTATGTGAAAATATTTTAAAATTGTACATTAACTGTGCATAGAAGAGAAATTAACCCGTACCTTCATGTACAGTAGGTTGGAGATACAGTAGTGTCAATGGGCGACCACCTCTAAGCGACCACTTTCTATTAAAGCCAAAACTATATATTTTGATGAACGAGTACCTTCATGAGCAACTATGAAGGACAGTCAACATCTTTTTTCATACGTAAAATTAACATATATGCCTTAATGTTTTAATTTTCTATATATAGATGGCGCGTTATTCCTTTATATTAATTAACTAGCCGAATGACCCGGGCAACGCCTGTGTTTTACCCGATTGAATGTTTTGATTCAAATACAATTTGTTACAATTATAAATTGGCGCCTTAAATAAATGCATATGTTAGTTAATAATTATAGCCTATGTGCTTTATCTGTCTATGTACTGTTGGCTTCCGTAGGCGTCTCTTACTGGGAAAAAGAAAGAGAGGATTCCATTTAGTTATTAACTAATATATGCATTTATTTAAGGAGCGGCCCGCTCTAACACAAATAGTTACAAAAACGAAAAAGCGAGTGGGGGGATGGGGGGGGCAAAGGTGGCGTGATCGTAGCCAACCAATAGGAGGGCGCCATTCCAAAAAAAAAAAGCAAACAGTGACAGAGACCAAAACTGATTAAGAGATGAAGAATGACGCTCGTAACTGTATATAGAATCCTCAACTGGCCTCTTCCTTATTGTTTGCGGAAGAGAATTGCTCGATACAAATGTTTATATGTAATTCTACTGTGCTAAAAGCTTATGTCTATAGTTTTATTAAATACTCTTTCTGAGATTCCACCCTTTAGTGTAGGAATTATAAGCAGAATCGTCCAATACAATATTAGAGCTATGAGAAGAGATCTGGTAGATTGAATTGGCGAAACAAATGGGTTCAACAGTGATAAACACCAAGCCCTTTCGATATTTTTCTTCGCAGTAAGGACATTAAAATCTTGTGTTGTATGCAAAAAAGAAACATTCGGGCCTTTATGTTTTAATATCCTAAATGAAAAAAATATGGGGCGTTATTACTTTATATTAAAGAAAAACTGAGAAAGACATTTTTCAAATAATTAATTGCAAAGCTCAAAAGAGAGAGCTAGTAAGTAAAATAATATTAATGAACTGTGTGTATATAAATGAATATAAATATATAAAGTAGTGTTATACAATTTTACAATTTGAACAATTTTATTGATTCCTCCAATCAAGTTTTATCGAAAAAATATTAAGACCAAATAAAGGAAAATAAATAAAAAAATAATAAATAACGTCTTGATAAAATGTAGGAAAATATATACAGCAGTATATGTGCACATATCTCTTCAGCAAGGGAGGCCCACATCCCGAAAGAGTCCTCCTCCAGACAAGAAGGGAGACTTCTTGAACGCCCCTCAGTTCCACGCCGAAGAAGTACTTATAGAGGTGGGTCTTGGCAGACGCCTGAATGGTCAAGGCGTCATCATCCAGGCCTCGCCCGAAGACCCAGCCCTGCAGGTCAGGGGGCCGCTGGATGATGGCGAAAGCCTTCTGGATGAGAGACCCACAGGCAACGCAGGACTGTTGGACCGATGCCGGGAGGGCTGGACGGGGCAAGGCGTGCAGAGCCAGCCTCACTGCTACGTCTGCGTTGTGCCTGTCGAAGGCGCAGTGCCGAAGCGAAGACCAGTCGATGTTGATGGGCAGGTTTATATGTAAAGTGGTGTTATATATACAATATATATTTAAAAAATGTAATTATTAAAAGTGAGAGAAGGGATATATTCAAAGGCATCAAAAATATATTTAAAAATTTTCTTCAAAAATTGGGGGCTATAACAAGTTCACGCTGAAGCCTCGGCAGTTATGCGTTATATTAGCGGAACATAATGTTAAAAGGAAGAATTGAAGATAGTAAGAGAAATAAGAAAGATAAAAATGACCGATTCATGTTAACATTTTATCAAACTAGTAAAAGGTAAAAAGATAAAATATATAATTTTCAATCTGTATTCTCTCGAAAAATGGAATATAATTACTATAGTACGTACTATTTAATACAATATAAATTGTGTTAAAATTTCTAGCGCGAATTGAAATTATTATTATTATTATTATTTGTATTATAGAGGAAACTATCATGGAAATCTTTTCACCGGGATGATCAAAAATAATCCTGGCGGTAGTTTCGACCTCGATATTTGACCACCGTACCAATCTCTTCAACCTTGGATTAGTCAAATTGAAATATTTTGCTAATATTATAGAGTATAAAATAAATTAAATATTTTATTTTCATTCTGTGTGTGTGATAGATGGGGAAAGTCATCCACAACCTACGAAAAGTTAATGAATATCATATTCTGTAATTTTACTATATGGTCTAGTATACTATACTAGTTTTTTATTGAGTAAAAATGCCCCTGAATAATGTTCGAGGGAAACAAGTCGGGAACTCCTTTGGGTCGTATACAAGCTCATTACATCCCAATGGCTTCATTTGACTAACGCATAGTAATAAAAATATATATTATTTTCAAAGCTAGGCTTGAATAAAATTGGCATCATTTCACGCAATGATCAACAATTTCTTAGTCATCCTGTTGTATATATAAGGATGGATAATTTTGATTGAACTTATTGTAGAAAAACGAAACATGATGATGATTATCGCTGAAGTTCAACACACCTTTGGCTTTGCGGAATTTTTTAGCAGGTTCTTCTTAATATTTTTAAATTTGGGCATCTTATTGCAGATCTTTTTAAATGGTGCAGTGAAACACATGATGAAATTTCTAGGGGGACTTTTTAAAAAACTTTAGAACTATTTAAGACAAGGTTGGAAGTTAAAGTGTTTTTTAATTATTCTTGACAGTCATGGAAACATTGGATTTTCAAAAGGAAAATAAGTATTTTAATTTTATATATCCTAATTGATTTAATGTCTCATGATTATGATAATTTGTTGAAATATATGAATAAATATCAATTCTGCGTATTTATATTTTAATGTATATGTTTACATTTTATATATGTCGGGGTTGAGTGGCAAGGGGTGCAGAGTGGGAAGTCCGCACGGGACAGTAAGGACAAAGTTTGGGATCAAAAGGCGCTCCCCAGGACGTCTCAAGTGGCACCAGGACCAGGGGAAAGTTGAGTATTAACAGAGGAAAGCTCGGCGTCCTGCATGAAGGGCAGGGAGGAGCCAAAACGGCGGCCACGAGGGCCGACGTAAGATGACAACGGACCTAGTACTGAGCGGGCCTGTCAGAAAATCTCTTACGAACCTAACTGTCCACGGCCGGCCAGCCTTCTCCCTTCTTCCTCCCTCTGCCCGGATTCCCGGGGATTGATTCTCATTGGTCAGTGACTTATGTGGGTCATCCCCCCCTCCCCTGGGGTCCGGTGGCAAACTTAAGACGACTGGGAAAAGCCGTCATACTTTATTACTTACATAAGCCAGATTGTGATATTATAGAGCAATAGAGGGGTTAAATATAATCAATAGTGTTACGATTGATATGGATTTATACTAATTTAACTACGGCCTGTCCTATGGTACAAACATAATGAAGATTTAAGTTATATTAATAAATTTATAATTAATTACACGAAATATGTGGTGAAGGCAGATAGGGACAGAGTCAATGGTTATTAATATGGTACAAGCTTAAATAAGGACTATTAACTTATGTAGCTTTGTTTAAATTACGATATATATATTTAGTATATTTTAAATTTTGATATATTAGCACTGTTAGCATATTTAGCATATCTTCTGATGAGTTGAGTTAGAGTCAATGCTAGATCATACCCTTCTATTAAAATGTACAATGCTCTTATTTGCTGCCACCCTTATATTTTGTTTAATATACTGTATTTTTATTGATATTACTTGTGTTATCCTTATTTGTATTAAACTCAAAATGATGTCGTAAAAATAAAAACAGCAAAACAGTGGGTCTGGGAGGCAGAGTGGAATGACCTAGCTGACGCTCACATGGGGCCCCCTTCCGGGGCTTTTTATAGGCGACCGCGCCCCTGGGTTAACAGAACAGTTTTAGCGCAGTAAGTGCTACAGTGTGTCTATCGACGCAGGCCGCTTCTAGCTCTCTCTCCGTGTCTTGGTGTTAGACATCCAGGTTTGTGTCATGGCCTCCAGCTCTGTCCCGTGGACTTTCTTCGACCCACTCGGTGCTAATATCTAGCCCTGCCTCTGCTTCTTGCTGTCCACGTGTGGGAAGAACATGCCAGTTTATTTTCCATATAACATTATATTTCCTGTGAACAAATTCAAAAGTATTTTCATATTTATAATGTTTGTTGCTGTATATTCAAATTACTGTCAGATATCTACAAATTGTCAAAAATGTTTTATTGAATTTTAAAACTGAATTGGGGCTCTTTTTTTCCAAAATACATATGACATAAAGCTGAGGGAGGATGATATTCTTTTACAAAAATGTCTATGTTTCTTCATAAATCTAAAGCAAAGCGATTGGTTGGCTAAGGAGAGAGAGGGAAACAAACACACGATTAGCTGTTGTTATTGAAGTAATTTTCTGAGACAAAGCCTCGCACAATGACCCTGGTTTCACCATAGAACTTTGGCTACCCATGAACTTTGACCAGGTGGGCCAATCAACACTTATGTACTATTACTGGTATGTGTGTAAACTATACTACAGAAAAATGAGAGTTTATTCAAATATAAACTGTCAGAGTTGAAATATCCTACCTACTAGATCTTCGTGATGGATGGAAAAAATCACCTCAACTCATTATCATATTTTCTTAACTTTTTTTACAGATGTTATTTGCCCCAGCTATTACTCAATATATTTTTTTAAATCGGGCTGAAATCTGTAATGTTGCCATGTTTGTCCTACAAATGACAATGTGCATGTATCCTGACACCATTGTTGGAGCCTAGTGTGACAAGAGACAATTGGAAAACTTCTACAACCCTATCTCTGGTCATATAAAACATAAAGAGAAAGCCTATGTATATTATTTGCAATATACAAATCAACAGCAATGTTATGGAAACGCCAAACGTAATTTATGATTTGTTTTGGTCTTATTTTTTTTTGCTTTTAGAAATTGGTAGTTGTCATTAAGAATATATCGTTATTCAACTAAAAACTTTTTCTTTTTACATACAATCTATTTAGAAGTGGCTATTTGTATATAATGAAATTAATAATGCTTGTGTGAAAGATTGTTGAAACCTTTATATTCCATTCTACTCTGATATATCATCGACTAATAATGGCAACTTGTTTTTAAAATATTAGAATTTATGTCATGTCAGCGTGTGTGTGTGAATGCTATGTGTGTTGATAGATATTTCTATGATTTCATACACCATTTCATATGCCCCGATATGATTCTTCCCAATAAAATTACAGCCTGTTTATCTAATTTCAGATATATAGGCTCGATAAATTGAAAAAGCAATCCAACACCAATTTAAAAATATTCAAATTTGTTATTGCAAGATCTATTTGTTCACCCAGGTGTGTATGTTGTTTTGTAAACAGTTCAAGTTAACAGCAGTATATCCAACGGGCCACAATTCCTAGATATAACGAGGACATCAACCTGCAGGACTTCCTGGCGGGCGATGGAGCAGGGGGTGTCCCTGACTAGGCATGGAACACATCAACAAAGTCCCCAAAAATCCCCGCTCTGCTACAACAACCTGAAAAAAACTCAAAAGGATACATAATTGAGTTGATATCTCTCTATATATAAAAATTAATGTTTGTATGTCTGTTTGTCTGTCTGTATGCCCGGTATACAAATTCGCAGTAGTTCACTAATTCAAACCAAAATTTCCATACATAGGTAAAAGAATACGGGGAAGACGATAGGCTATTTTAAAAAATATATAAATCAATTATTAAAACTATATATATTTTAGTCAGAAAATGATGATGACGATATTGCTGTATCATGTTTGATTATCAGATACAAAATTATATCGGGAAAAATTACAAAAAGCAGAGACCACGGGTGAAACCAGTTCATTATTTTGTATGCAGGAACAAAATTCTAACAGAAAAACATTCATTTGAGCAGAAAACAAAATCTAGATCATCTTTCTATAAAAATATCGCTTCTCAGACACAAAGTTTGGAGCGGGACGTTTCACAAGAGTGACATCCACGGCGCCAATTTATAATTGTAACGAATAGTATTTGAATAGGGTACATTTAATAGGGTAAAACCCGGGCGTTGCCCGGGTCATTCGGCTAGTGTTGTATAAAGAAATCCGTTTATTTAAATAAAGTATATTTTAAATAAGTCAACTCTGCGTTACGAACTCTTACCTATCTAACTACTGCATCATTGCATTGGTGAGAGCCAACAAAAGGTACCAACTCTTTGCAATATTAGTGTGATAATTACCAATGGTTATCTGGACTATGAATTCATAATCCATTATTAAAATACCAGGGTGAAGAAGTTCCTTCAATATCTTTTGATATCGACAAAAATGATTTAGATTTATCTAAATTAAATTACAGTTGAACCATCCTTAATAGACACTCGCGCTAGCAAGCAGCTCTAATCTGCGGAAAGATTTTACCCCCTAGATTGCCCTACCATTGAAAATACGTTCACGTTAGCGAGTATACTCACTAGCGGACTTCTCCAAACAAGGAGCATTTTATCAATTCCTCATTTATTGATTTAACCTATAATGGCCATATATTCCCGCTGGCGGACAATTCTGTAAATCGTAGTTGAACAAGGAATATATTGTAACGTATAAATTAGGGAAGACAAACTTCAGGATGACACAGCAATAATTCTGAGGCAAAAGCATCAAATAAAATTTATAAAATACAAGAGAGGCAATGAGAGGAGTTTACAGAGTAGCAAAATATAAATAATAGAAATATTGGAAATTAATAATCTGTACATAAAATATAATAAATATTTTGTTACATAAATCCCTTTTTATGGGAGCTGTGACCCACAGCTTTCAAATATTGTAGATACCTACATGGGTCGATCTTACATGCTATTAATTATTTTTTTGAAATAAAATTACTTTTCAATGTTTAATGTGTAGTTTACTGTAACCATTCACTATGTTTCGAACAAAGGTTTAATGTGTTATAATAATAAATAAATATATAGTAGGTTCATAGAGATTTCTTTAGTTTTAACATATAAAAAATCGCAACTCTCCGATGAAAGACACCTCTCTGTAAAGGAAACATTCGTCTGCAAGTATAAGTCCTTTACAGTGAGGTTCTACTGTAATGACTACCTCAAAACGACCATTTCATAATTATGAACTTTAATTAGCCCACACACACGACACAATGGAAAAGAAAAAAATATTTGTTTATTTCAATAACCATAAGAATCTTGTAAGTTAAGAAGGAAGGGAATTCTGACACATTGTGAATACTCAATCAAATTGTGTTAAATGGCTCCGTATCATCAACAGAAAAAATGTTCATTAGCAAATTCAGTCCACAGTAAGGACATGCATTCATTTCAGTCCACAGGGTGAAGATTTTTTACAAAGGTTATTTCAAGGTAAAAGGCATAATAAGCCAGGTCATTAAAGCGTAAAAGCGTTCATTAGCCAGATCAGTCAAGAGTATGAGCGTCCATTCGACAGATCAGATCAAGTTGTGGATATTCATTAGCCAGGTCAGTCCATTGTGAAGGGCATTAATTATTCAAGTCAGTCCATGTTATAAAGCGTTAATTATTCATGTTATCACACGGAATCGGGGTTCATTAGCCAAGTCATTCAGAGGTGAAGGCGTTCATTAGTCAGGTCAGTCTAATGTAGAGGCTTAATTAGCCAGGTCAGTACAGTGTAGGGGCTTCATTAGCCAGGTCAGTCCAAAGTAGTGGCTTGATTAGCCAGGTCAGTCCATTGTGAAGGGCATTAATTATTCAAATCAGTCCACGTTATAAAGAGTTCATTATTCATGTTATTACACGGAATCGGGGTTCATTAGCCAAGTCATTCAGAGGTGAAGGCGTTCATTAGTCAGGTCAGTCTAATGTAGAGGCTTCATTAGCCAGGTCAGTCCAAAGTAGGGCAATCATTAGCCAGGTCAGTCCATTGTGAAGGGCCTTAATTATTCAGGTCAGTCCACATAAAAAAGCGTTCATTATTCATGTTATTCAACGGAATAGGGGTTCATTAGCCAAGTCATTCAGAGGTAAAGGCATTCATTAGTCAGGGTAGTCTAATGTAAAGGCTTCATTAGTAAGGACAGTCCAAGGTAGGGGCTTCATTAGCCAGATCAGTCCGAAGTTGGGGCTTCATTAGCCAGGTCAGTCCAGAGTAGAGGCTTCATTTGCGAGGTCAGTCCAATGTGGGGCTTCATTAGCCAGGTCAGTCCAAAGTAGGGACTTCGTTAGCCAAGTCAGTCCAAAGTGGGGACTTCGTTAGCCAGGTCAGTCCAATGTAGGGGTTTCATTAGCCAGGTTAGCCCAAAGTTGGGGCTTCGGTAGCCTGGTCAGTCCAAAATAGGGTCTTCATTAGTCAGGTCAATCCAATGTAGGGGCTTAATTAGCGAGGTTAGTCCAATGTGAGGGCTTCATTAGCCAAGTCCGTCAATGGTAAATGCGTTCTTAAGCCAAGTCACTCCACGTTATAGGGGTTCATTTGCCATGTCAATCCATATTATAGGCGTAAATTAGCCAAGATAGTCAATGGTAGAGGCGTTCATTAGCTATGTCAGTCCATAGTAGAGGTGTATTTTAGTCATGCCAGTGAATGGCAAAAGCGTCCATTAACCAAGTCAGTTCAAGTTATAGGCTTCATTTGCCATGTCAGTCAATGGTAGAGGCGTTCATTAGCCAAGTCAGTCCATGGTTGAGGTGTTCATTAGCCAAGTCAGTCCACGTTATAGGCGTTCATTAGCCAAGTCAGTCCATGTTATAGGCGTCTATTAGCCACGTCAGTCCATGGACGAGGTGTTCATTAACCACGTCAATTAAGGCTATAGGCGTTCATTAGCCAAGTCAGTTAAAGATAAAGGTCCTTATTAGCTAAGTCAGTACAATTTATAGGCGTTTATTATCCATGTCAGTCAATGGTAGAGGTGTTCTTTAGCCAAGTCAGTCCATGTTATAGGCATTCATTTGCCTATAACTATAAAGACAAGGCCAGTTAGGCATAAATTAACACAAAACAATAACGCGCCATCTATACATCTATATATATAATTGCCTTATTCTGTCTGAAGCTCACGGATAGAATGCGCGCCCATTGGCTGCCGGCGAACACGTGTCCTCCCTGCTCCCCTCTAGACAACCCTGTTATCAGCTGTGTGATACATACACCTGTCTATAGCGGCCATTCTAGACAACCCTGTTATCAGCAGTGTGTTACATCCACCTGTCTATACAGACCACCCAGTCTATACATTCTATACAGACCACCCTGTCTATACAGTCTATACAGACCACCCTGTATATAGCGGCCATTCTAGATAACTCTGTTATCAGGTGTGTGATACATACACCTGTCTATAGCGGCCACTCTAGACAACCCTGTTATCAGCTGTGTGATACATCCACCTGTCTATACAGACCACCCTGTCTATAGCGGTCACTTTAGGCAACCCTGTTATCATCAGTGTGTTACATTCACCTGTCTATACAGACCACCCTGTCTATAGCGGTCACTTTAGGCAACCCTGTTATCAGCAGTGTGATACATACACCTGTCTATACAGACCACCCTGTCTATAGCGACCACTCTAGACAACCCTGTTATCAGCTGTGTGATAGATCCACCTGTCTATACAGACCACCCTGTCTATAGCGGCCACTCTAGGCAGCCCTGTTATCAGCTGTGTGATACATCCACCTGTCTAAACAGACCACCCTGTCTATAGCGGCCACTCTAGGCAACCCTAGGAAGCAAGATGTATACAAGGTGTAGACAAGATGAAGATCTAGATGAAGAATAAAACGTTTCTAAAATATATTCGCACTCGGGTAAAACCCGGGCGTTGCCCGGGCCATTCGTCTAGTATAAAATAAAAGGATTTAAAAGCGCGAATGTTTCTTTTATACATAAAACAAACTCCTACTGTCCTTGCTGCGATGAAAAATGAGTTTGTATTATGTATAAAAGAAACATTCGCGCTTTTAAATCCTTTCATTTTATATGTATAGATGGCGCGCTATTGCTTTGTGTTAATTTATGCCTAACTGGCCTTGTATTTATAGTTTGCTGAAGAGCATTGCTCGAAGCAAATATTTGAATGTAACGCTACTGTCCTATAAGCTTATGTCCATAGTTTACTTGAAAACCATTTCTAAGACTCTATCCTTCAGTGTAGCATATAAAATCAGAATTATCCAATACAGTATTAGAGCTCTGAGAAGCGGTCTGGTGGATTAAATTGGCGAAACCGCTGGGAGAGTTCACCACTGATGAGCCAAGCCCTACCAATATATTTTTTCATCGCAGTAAGGACAGTAGGAGTTTGTTTTATGTATAAAAGAAACATTCGCGCTTTTAAATCCTTTTATTTGATATGTATAGATGGCGCGTTATTGCTTTGTGTTATTTTATATATAGTTGTTCGCTTCTAGAATAGAAACCTATTTTGATTGTACATTCTGGCTGATCAATCTCCAAAAGAAATGCATGTCTTTTCTCCTCTGTATGTTATTTTAAATAGCAAAACTTTACTCTCCAACACAGGTCATTTTTTACGCTAGTGAATAGCGCCCACCTAAGTTATCGAACCAATGGTGCCTGAATCGTCCACAAAGTAACAAAAATCAAACCTATGACTTATTTATGATATTTCATTGTAACTATTTTAGCATGGTACGCATGCGTTAACTACAGCCACAAGTTCCCTGCGTGCTTAATTAATTAATAATAATAATAAAAATGGAATTATATAATTTTGTTGGTGTTGGTTTATGGTTGGTGTCGTATTTATCATTAGTCAAATTAACATTGGTCACTTGATAGGCTAGAGTTTGAGACATTAGAACAATTGATGAATTATCATTGGTTGAATTAATGAGGTTAGACTATGTAATAAAAATGTATGTTGGGGAGATATTTTAAATAATAGGCATAAAACCTTCTTTAAATTATAGTTATTCTTATTCTCAAATCATTCGAAAACCCATTCACAAAACCTATTAATTCTCACAGAAATGTTGGAGGAAACAACATACACATTATTTTCAATATAAAATTTATGTTATTGTTGCGCTTTGGCAAGCAACCATTAGATCAACACAACACATAGAATCAATGTGAGGAGAGTGAACTTTTAATTATATTCAAACAGATTTTGTAGCGATTAAATTCAAAGTCAAAACAACAGAGTTTTATTTGAGAAATTTGAAGAGTTGATGTCAAGTAGCTCTGCAACCCCAGCCACAGGAAGCTCCATGGGACACCTGTCAATCATCACTGGACTCCGGGGGGACGACCACAGGTGTGAGGGGTTCTCGGAATCTTATTGGCAAATAAGGAAAACGAGACGGTGGCTGACCACTCTCATTATTATTATTTTTACCTTGGGATAAGTTGTTATATTATTTGACTCTCTCTCTCCCTATAAATACCTCTTGTATATAATCTTATTGGAGAGCTAAAAGGTAAATACCCTTTATAATAAATAATTATTCCAAAATTCGCCCTTGCTTTATTTATCTCCGCGACAATATACATAAACCTTATATAATAATAATTTATTATTGTAAAAATATTCTGTAAATCAGATTAATATACACAAAGTATGCAGAATATATATTTTTATTGATAAATAAAGCACCAGATTTTTGCCCAAAAAAGAAGAAATAGAAGAACTTCTCGTTCAAGAACAGCCATCATCCAGATGTGGTTTTCAGCGAAGACTCTCCACGTCATTTCCTGGTGGGTCAGTTCTTGAACTGGTTTTGATAGGCTGTTGATGGATAGGTGATGGCAAGTATTTAGGCTGGGTAGCAGAGGTGCGTACTGTGAAAATATACTGAGGCCGGAATACTGAGGAGGGCACAGTGGAATGTGTTGAGACCGGAAAGCCCAGGAGGGTATTGTGAATTATGCTGAGTCCAGATGTTGAAGAAAGGACTGTGAAATGTGCTGAGGTCAAATAGCTGAGGTGGGGTCTGTAAAGTGTGCAGATGAATATCAGGGTAGAATAAATTATGGGTTGAGATATTGCTTTTAAACAAAAGAATAAATTTATAAATCCGAATAATTATGTAAAATACCGTAATGATGGACTATGAGAATTTTGCTATATTGGAGTTCAGAACTTATATGTTTATATGCTTATATGGTTTCGGGTTCAAAAGAGATTATAATCGGGGGGTACTTCTAAATAGCAGTGTTTTAAATTTGAAATATTAAATGATAACAAGGTTTCTAACTATTTTTTAATCAATTTATGGTGCTTGAGGTTTCCCAAATTCGATTTTTCTTTCAAATTGGATTTTTTAAAAATTCAGATTCAATTTTGAAAGTCTATATTCCAAGTGAGATTGTGCGTAGATGGATGTAGGTGTAATTGATTGGGTATGTATGTTTATGTGTATGTGGATGTATGTGTGTATTCCTGTAGGTGTATGTGTTTATGGGTGTATATGTAGATATATATGTGTGTATGTGTAGGCCTGTATGTCTATGTATATATATGGGTGTATGTGTATGTATGTATGCCTGTATGTCTATGTGTGTATAGGTGTATGTATATGTGTGTACATGGGTGTATGTTTTTATGCCTGTGTATATGGATGCGTGAAGATAAACGAGTATATCTTCGTATATGTGTATGCCTGTGTTTATATGGGTACATGAAGATATATCTGCGTATTCTTGTATGTCTATATGTGTATATGGGTGCATTTGTATATCTATTTGCCGCGTGGGTATAAATGGTTAAGTCTATGAGTTTAGTGCTCAGTTCTTATAATTACCAGGTTGATGAAGCGTCAGGGAAATTAGATTTTTAGATGATTCACTTGAATAGTGAAATCACTATTTGTAGAGCTGAATGGCCAGAAACCTAAACTATTTGGTTATTTTCAAGTAAATTAACTATATCAGAAGAGGCTAAAATATTTGATTATGGTTAACCCTGATATTCATCTGCACACTTTCACTGAATCAATGAAAAGATGACAGTTGAATAATTTGACGGCGTTGAAACATCGGTTGAATTGCAATCAAATTCCATCTTTAAACGGTTGAGTGAGAATGACTTGATTGGCAGATTATTTCAGGGTACCGGATTTTTTTTCTGGGAGGGAATTGGACGGCAATTAAGGTTTCTTCGGCAAATGGGAAGTTTTAGAAAAATTGAATAGTGAAAGGAGGGTAACGAGGTTAATTTTACGTGAATGCTTCAGATTACTTCAATGGCTGAATTTTAACTAGGGAAATATGCTCTTTGGTTAGATCGAAATTAAAAAATAGTAAGAGGCAGACATATGTGAAACTGAATACTCATAATATTAGGCAGGAACTTGTGAAGATGTTTTCTTATTCATCCTTTGCTCAAAAAATTGCAAAATATCGCTTGGTTTTTCTAAACATACAAGATATTTTTGCTTCTTTGGCATTTTCTGGCGTAGTCAAATATTTATCTTCGGTCTGAGTGCTTCCATCAATCTTGTAGGTAGCTGCTCCAGTGGCCCGCTTGTTGGCCTGCACCAGCTTACTATTTAGTAGTGTTATTTTGAAGATATTCAAATTATTTGTTTTGTGAATTTTTCAAAGTTTTTACATGCTATATATGGATTTATTAATTACAATTCAACTAAATATATGTTATAACATCATTTTATATTAAATAAAATGAGAAATATGGATACTTTCTCATAATATAGAATAATAGGAGATTTGAAAATTTGAATTGAGGCAATCCATGGTTAAAATATAATTTACAAAAAAGCGAGGCATTGCATAAGCATCAGGTTTACCAATTATTACAGAATATTCTGTTGAAACGATATTTTCATATTACTGCAATCTATATTTTAACATAAAGTAGGTTGAATTACCAGTTTATCCAGGAGGCCGTTGGCGAAGGCGAGATGCAAACAAAAACTCTTGAGTTCTAGAGATAGAAGAATGTTTATTTAAAACTCACGTGTTCTTTCAGGGCCTCGATGAACTCCTCCTGGTCACTGAGGTCGTCCATCAATTCCTGGCATCTCAGCTGTCACCGTTCAGACACTGGTTAGATATCTTAACCATACCGCTTCCAACTGAACATATTGTAACGTAGAAATCAAGCCTTGAAATATCCTAAGATGTAAAAGTATTTATTGATGACGTCACGGCGGCTAGTCTACAATTATTAACAACTCAGCCCAACCATCTACAGCTAGAGAATCTTAAGCAAGCAAGCAAAGAAATATTTTAAAGATGATTTCACAAATACAGATTAATATATATTTTTATAATCTGTTGAATATATTTTCATTGAATAATATTAAATTAAATAATAAAATATTTCTTCGCCACATAGCCTCCTCCTATAAAGAGCATCGACCCGATGCTCAGCAGGAGACTTACGTCGTCAGTCTTAAGATCTAGTACTATGGCCAGGTATATTTTCAGGTGACTGCGGTGGATGTCTTCTTTCAGTTGAGATATCTTCTTCATGAGGACTTGGTAGGTCTATGTTTATGTCAAGGTAGCTTTTTCTAATTTCTATGTGGTCGGCAAGGAGGGATTTTATAACTTTACGGCCTCACCTCCAATGTGGTCTATCATCTAGTTTTAATGGCGGGGCGTCCAGCTAGATCTTCTAGCAGGTGAGAAATGTTGTCTGTTTCGACCGCGATATGAAATAGGGCTTCGGTAGCGAGTGAAAGTTTTCCTCGATGATTCGTCATTGGGGTCCTGAGATTCAGCTCGAGAGTTGTAGGATTCCATTGCGTCTTGCTTTCTTTGGAAATAGTCATTTCTCCTTTCCTCATTGTGTCTCTTCCTGTCACGGCAATAGCGGACGACGTGACCTGAGCGTCCGCAGTAGAAACAGATTGGCCTTCCCTCAGTTGTACGCCAATCATTGGTGTCGCGTCTTCCTCCTTGTTTTGGGTATCGAGGTTCAGGGTGCGGTCTTATCGTTTCGGCCTCATATCTAGTATTTAAAAACTGTCGGTGTTTTTCCTTCTGAGGGGGACTTCTCTTAGACTTTGAGATTGGCGCCAGGGTTCTTCCAATCTCCTCCTTTACAATTTCTTCGATTGTAGCATTTTTTGGTTCCTCCCGAGGAGAGCCTAATGCCCGCTGTACCTCCTCACGAACAATTTGCCTAATCAAAGATGACAGATCTTCTCCGTCATCCTGGTCACAGAGAGAGGCTACATTTGGTAGGCGCTCGTACCTGGTTGGGGTAACTCGCCTACAACGGAGCGCTTCGACACGGCGACATTCTGTAATGAATTGCTCGGTGCTCTGTACATCCCTCGGTAGGAGTGCTTGATAAAGCTCCTCAGCTATCCCCTTCATGAGGTGGGAGATTTTATCTTCCTCGCTCATTTGAGGATCAACCTCTTTGCACAAGCACAGGAGATCCTGGATGTAACATTCGGTACTTTCACCTTTTAATTGTGCCCGTGTTTTAAGTTTCTTCTCCGCTTGCAATTTTGAATTTTCTTTTTTTCCGAACACATTCTCTAATTGAGATGTGAATTCCTTCCAAGTCTGTATGCTTTCTTCGTTGTTCTCAAACCATTTGAGAGCAGTTCCAGACAGATAAAAATAGACTTTAGTAAGACAAAGGGTTTCGTCCCAATGGTTGTACCTTGCCACACGTGCATACCCTTTTAACCATTTTTGGAGATCTTCACCATCCTCCCCGGAGAAAATGGAAGGGTTCCTTGGCAGATGTTGAACAACGTAGTTGCTTACCTGAGTACCTTCCTTCTTTACATTCATAGAAGTTTCTTCTGGTTCAACAGAATCAATTTTTCTTTTATTTCTTAATGGGTATCGGTCCAGTCTCTCCACCAGTTGTAACGTAGAAATCAAGCCTTGAAATATCCTAAGATGTAAAAGTATTTATTGATGACGTCACGGCGGCTAGTCTACAATTATTAACAACTCAGCCCAACCATCTACAGCTAGAGAATCTTAAGCAAGCAAGCAAAGAAATATTTTAAAGATGATTTCACAAATACAGATTAATATATATTTTTATAATCTGTTGAATATATTTTCATTGAATAATATTAAATTAAATAATAAAATATTTCTTCGCCACAATATAATGACAAAGTATAGGTTATTTAACTAATTCAAACAGCTTTCCTAATAATTTATAAATATCAATGTGTCATCATATTTGTTTAATTTTCTAGCTTTACTCTTTTTATAGTTATAGAAATTCTAAAATAAAATATTGCTGTACTGCTGCTATTTATTTTCCTTCTAATTTAAAATGATTTCGGTCATACATTAGTTATTAAAATTGAATCCCCATTAAATTTAGAGAAAATGCACATTCAATTTTTTTTTTTCAATTATGAAAAATAGATTAGAAAATATAATTGGGTATATATATATATATTAATTAGACGAATGACCTGGAAAGCCACTGTGTTTCACCCGAGGGTATTTTGAATATATCATCTATATATATAAAAATGGATGTTTGTTGGTCCGTTGGTCCGTTGGTCCGTCCGTCCGTCCGTCCGTTGGTCCGTCCGTCCGTTCGTCAGTGATAATCTTCTACATCGCTCAACCAATCGTGATGAAACTTTGGGAAGATGTTTAGTATACTACCGGGATGGTTTCTGGCTAATTACTCTTTAGAAATAACCTTTCGTTGCATTTTTATTTACGATAAAACGTAGATTCACTCGCAATCAGCGCCCCCTCGCGGTAGACGTATGGCCTGAAATAGCCTCGCATGAGCCTATTTGTAACGTCAAGCTTAGCCTATAGGTTAGGTACACAGCTTCGTACCCCCGCAACCTAGGTTTGAGGCTCAGCGTGGGTGTTTTTTTTTTTCATTTCTTTTATATTATTGTAGCAAATTATTAAAAATATTATTTTATTTAAAATGTAGGCTTTTTAAAATAAAAATTAACATTAACAATTTTTTAATAATATTTGTAACAAACCTAGGTTCGAGGCTCAGCGTGGGTGTCTTTTTTATTTTCGTTTCTTTTGTATTATTGTAGCAAGGTCTGTTTTTACAGCATTATTATATTTTGATTGGTTTATTTTAAATATGTTTGTTATGAAGGCTCTATGTAATACTATTTAGAGCACATTTTACATTTTAAACACCTAAGCCCCCCTCTTTTTAATATTGTAGCAAAGTATTAAAAGTATTATTTTATTTTAGATGTTTGCCATGGAACTTTGGGAAGTTTTTTAGTATACTGTCAGGACGATTTCTGGCGAATTATTTTAGAGTAATATTTATAACAGTAATTATAGCGAAATTAAGACATAGTGATTATATTCTGTGTTTGTGCATATATAAATATTTTATAGAAAATGTGAGAACGTTCTATTAGAATATCTCGAAAACAAAAAACAATACGTATAAACGAGTTCACTGACGTTTATTAATGCAGTGATTATAATCAATGATTACAATGAAGGGCTATATTATCTATATATATAAAAATCACTTTCAAATTTTAACGTAACGTTCCATTCTCAATCCCGTAGGGCTTTAAATCGGCTAAAACATTTTTATCTTTATAAGTGAATATTAACTTTACTGTACTGAATAGTTTAGTATAATGTTAATTTAACATATTACAATTTAGCCACAGCAACGCGTGGCCGGGTTCGCTAGTATTTTATAAAATAAATGAAGCTTCCAGGGTTAAGTTTCTTGTGTAACTTTTTATCACCAAGCTTTCGGACCTGTCAGTCCTTCAACAAGATTATCAAATTAAAAACTTGATACTAAATACAATTTTAATCAATATAATATTTTGAATGTCCAATGGGTTGATTCTAAAGTTTTCAAACCTTTTTGAGAAATATGCGTTACAATAAAGGGAAAACGGCATCCAAATTTGAAAATTATATTTTGAGTGCTTTGAAAACAAATATATTTTCAAAAGCTTTTATTCAAATGCACTATAAAGAAAAATATGAAATATTGTATCTTCTGTCATTGAGCAATTAAGATGTATTTAAGTGAATATAAAGTAGCGGGTACAATCATCATGATGTGTTTTAATATGGAGCAACTGATTAGCAATTTATATTAGTGTTCGCGGTATTTTTACCTCTTCTCTAAATATGATCGTCCCCTACCGTTTTTATTTTCACTCAGTAACATCTAATTGCTCAATGACAGAACATTCAATATTTTATTTTTTTACTTTTCAGTGCATTTAATAAAAAAAAAAAAATTGTATTTAGTTAGTTTAAGTCATGAATTTACAAAATTTAAAATCAAAAGTTCACTGGGTTTAGGCCTTAAATAAACGGAAGCCTGCTCGCGGCGGATTGATCAATTTCTTGTAAGAGGCGTAGCATAAGACTTAAAAATATAGAAATTTGTTCATTCCTGGCTACTCTGACCACCCAGAACTCTGAAAATTTGTCCACCTGAATAGTTCATTGGACTGAGTGAGTGATAAAAGTTTGATACTTCTATGTGATCTGGAAGCATATTAAAATTAAATTTACAATTTTGAGAGGCAATTTGAAAATATTTACGTTTCTGGCCAATCTGACAACCGCGAAGTATGAAAATTTTCAACTTGCATTGTCATCAGGTTCTAATAAGTGTATAAAATTTTGAGATTCCTACGTGCTCTAGAATTATATTAAAAATCAGACGGACAGAGAGAGATATACATTCTTATATATGCATTTAGAAATGAATAGGTAGGTAAGTGGCGTGCGCACGTCCCTCCCTTTTTATTTATAAATTAAAACTATTTAATGCGATTATTTTACCTATATATATTTAAAATTGAATGTTTGTAGGTTTGTTTGTTTGTTTGTATGTCCGGTATACAAATTCGCAGTAGTTCACTAATTCAAACCAAAATTTCCATACATAGGGAAAAAATACGGGGAAGACGATAGGCTATTTTAAAAAATATATAAATCAATTATTAAAACAATATATTCAAATTATTCTACTTAGCTCACGAACAGCGATTAGATTAAATTATGCTGATGCAAACAAATAGATGATGCTAATAACAAACAATTATTAAAAATAATCTTATCTAAATATATATCACTCGGGTAGATATGCACACGGGTCAATCCAGGGGCGAAGCCCGGGTTACCCGTCTAGTTTTCGATATATTTCTTCATCCTTACTGAAACGAATAACATAATGAGAATGTTGGCTTATAATTGGTAAATTGTAATACTGATAAGCCAATCTCTCCCAATATTTCTTTCTTTGCAATGAGGGGAAGTAGATTTTTTAGCAAGTGAGTAAAATGTTTTAGAATGAAAATTTTACATTAATTTAAATATTTTTATAAATTGAAAATCATTGATTTTATTTGATACAACATTCTCTTTTTACGAGAATCTACAGTATCTGAAAGAACTATTCAACTAACAAATGATTTTTACACAACTAAAAAGGAATTAATAGGTATAAACTACTGTAAAGGTTTCAAAATAATTGAAGTGTAACCATTAGCGAGAGAAGTAGTATTAATATATATTCACAGAAAACTATAAAAAGAGGTTTATGGATAAATTTCGAAAATATATATTGAATGATGAACTCATTTATAAAAACCAGAAAAATAAGTATGCGCTTTTCAAGCATACACTATTGAACAAAAATATTCGTTTGTTCATTTGTTTGAAAATAAAATCAGAGGTGGGTCCTCAACGTACATTAAGTGATAATGTAAAATGTTAAGCGGAACATGAAAGTTGCTGAGCTATTGTTTTACATTAATTCAGCTCAATAATCATTCAAAATTAATTATTATGGCGCATCTGACGCTTTTATTTAAAGTTTTAAAAAAGGCTATTATTTAATTGTGGTAATTGAAAATGGTTTTCTATACTTTTGAGTGGATATATATATATATATATTATAAATTAGTTTAATTGCTTAAGTGTGTAATCTGAAAATATTTTTCTCTCTTCTAATAATTTAACTGAAAAACATTTCAAAATTATTTTAATTATTTGTTTTTTTAAAAATAAAATTTATAATATATAGAGTTTGAATCAATCAAAATAGCATATGTAATCTTTTAAAGTCCTAGAATCGATCAATCTTAAATTAGTAAACGTTCAAAACCTATAAGAAGATCTAGAATGTGAAATGAATAGATTAAACATCACATAATTTTATCACACCAATTTGTATCAATAAAGATAAACCCTTACCTTTAGCGGAGATGGAACCTCTATTTCAACAATAGGGGGGACTTTTGCAACTGAAAAACAAAGTGATATATGAACATGCTTATATTAATTTGAGTATATAGAGAGAGTCGCAAAATATTTCAATTGAAATGGAATTTCAACCCATTACTTCTTGTAGCAGACCAATGAAAGATAAAGACCTCTACTATCCCATCATCAAACTCATCTCTAAACCTGAAACCAAATTGGTTCACAAAATCCCGTGTAGCTCCTACAACTTTGAATATATAGGCGAAACAGGAAAACCTTAG
Organism: Cordylochernes scorpioides; assembly: GCA_030710605.1. Classification (NCBI taxonomy): domain Eukaryota; kingdom Metazoa; phylum Arthropoda; class Arachnida; order Pseudoscorpiones; family Chernetidae; genus Cordylochernes; species Cordylochernes scorpioides. The sequence continues at coordinate 164,257,833 of CP092865.1, read as the reverse complement.
AAGAACAAGTGAACAAAAAGGTCGGGCAAACAAATATTATTCTCTCTTTACTAGAGAAGCAGTGGAATCGTATAATGTAAAGAATAAAAAGTTTATATATAAAAAATTTGGCCACCACAGAGAGAAATGTATAAAAGTAAAGGATAAATACGAAAACAAAATCCACCAAGACTACATTCGGTTTCTATAATGACGTTAGAAATTCCCACCAAAGATTCACTTCAACAGCGATACAGACTCACGTATGATTTGTGAACTGCTTGAAATGTCGAGTTTTTTTTTGTAATAAATGACCTTTTGGGAAAAATTCCGAGAGAGAGAGAGAAATGCACCTAATTAATTAGTGTAATTTAGTTTCTTTTCTCATTATAATTACAAATTTTATATGAAAATATTTTAAAAATGTATATCAACACGGTTTATAAATGAGAAATATTAACCTGTACCTTTTATGTATTGTAAAGGTCAGAGATACAATAGTGTCATTGCTTGACCACCTCTTTGAGTGAACACCCTCTTTTTAAACCAAAACAATATAATGAACGACGTTTAACAAGTTTTACCGTGAATGTTTTGTTTTTTTCAGAACGAAAAAACGTAATTCATCATTGCGCCACGTTCACAACGATTATTAGTATGTGCACCCTATTAAATGCGATTTTCAAAATTGATTGTTCATATTCGCTCTTGTAGAATTTCTAACCGACAGTATACCACATGCTAACAGCAATATAATTTTGAACAATTTGATGCCTCTTTTGACATACACTGATAATGTCCAATAACAAGAATATCTCAGAAATATATTCTTTATTTTAGTATGATTTTAGGTATATTAAAGTGTTACAATCAAGTTATCTAGAGTGATAGAAATTTATGGTCAATCGCCTAATTATGTATTCCTATAGCTGTTTATTACTTGATAATTCACTCTCTCTTCAATATAATTGAAATTTTGTAAGTGTGTCCGTCTCAATATATAGCACCATTGAAATAGCGAGGAAGGTAGACGTGACATAGGTAATTTAGGGTAAAATTGTATGTAATTTCTACTTTCGCAATATTGAAGTTTTTTCTTTCAAAAGTAAAATTATTAATTATTGAGAGGTAAAATATTTACAAGAAAAACTGGATGATAATGCTATATTGTTGCATCATGGCTAATGAACATATTTTATTTTAATTTGTAATATTATTTTTCATATATTTTAAATTCAAAATTATATTTTATATATTTTTTTTATTAAACAGAATATATGTATTATACGCTGCGTGACATTGAAAATGGAACACCAAGAAATAGTGGCCAGAAAGTGATGAAACTCGGCAGACAGAGAGAAACAGGGACGAACAATAAGTGATCTTTATTTCAAAATGATAGTCATAATACAGAGCGAGAACGGCGTCGGCTTAGTAGCAAGTAGGACCACCGCGGACGGCGATGCACGCAGCAACACGTCTAGGTAGAGAGTCAATCAGAGTACGGATGGCGTCCTGAGGGATGGCTCTCCATTCCCTCTCAACCATTTGCCACAGTTCGTCTTCTGAACGCGGCTGTGGCAAGGCATGCAAACGGCGTCCAATGATGTCCCAGACGTGCTCGATTGGTGAGAGATCAGGAGAGTACGGTGGCCAGGGAAACATCTGTACATCTTTCAGAGCTTGTTGGCTATTGCGAGCAGTGTGCGGTCGGGCGTTATCCTGCTGATAAAGGGCATTGGGTACCCCCTGAAGGTAGGGGAGTGTCACCGGTCGTAGCACATCATCAACGTATCGTTGGGCCGTCATAGTGCCCTGAATACGAAGTAAAGGTGACCTGGAATCATACGCGATTGCGCCCCAAACCATGATTCCACGTTGTCGCACGGTGGGGCGTTCCACAATTGCTGCCGGATTGGACCTTTCTCCACGTCGACGCCACACGCGTACACGGCGACTATCACTGGACAAGCAGAAACGCGACTCATCTGAGAACACGACCCTGTGCCATTCCGTCATCCACGTCGATCTAGCCCGGCACCATTCCAAACGTTGGCGCCTATTCGGTGGGGTCAATGGCAGTCTTCTTAGCGGACGGCATGAGTGCAAGCCATTAGCAACCAATCGACGGGAAATGGTTCTGGTCGAGATGGAATGATCTAGGGTGTCTTGCACATGTTGCAGGATGGCGGTACAAGTGGCTTGTGGGGCCGCCACTGCTTGTCGAAGGATACGCCGATCCACACGTGCTGACGTCACTCTGGTTGCACCGACATTCCAATAAATTGCCACATTTCCTTGTTCCAACCATCTTCTCCACAGTCGGTGCACCGTGGACGCACCAAGGTGTGTATCAGCTGCGATTTGACGTATGGACCAAACTGCCCTTTTCAGTCCGATCACCATGCCCCTCGTAAAAGCGTCTGTCTGCTTGAACTGCCTCCGTTTACGATGACCTGGCATTCTCTGTTATTACACGTGTCTTTTGACACAAGAACAAAATTTCTACAATGATTTTCCTTGAAGAAATAACGACACGAATACTGTCCTTTCTGCAAGTTCCTTCCCTTATATCTTACTCCATGTGCGCACGAGAGCTGCGCATTTTACATCATTTGCATAACTCGGTTAGGCGCGTCTACCCTGAAATTTGCATAATTTTCTGGCCACTATTTCTTGGTGTTCCATTTTCAATGTCACGCAGTGTAGAATCATCATTTGTATTTAGGTACACGTGTGACATCACTGCTCTCTTTGATGTGAGAAATAAAGAAAGAATGCTGGAGGCTACTTAAAGTAGAGTCATTATTCCCTTATATAAATTTGTAGGATGGTTGAGACACGCTCTGGTAAGATGCAAGACCCAGTACAGGAGAGAATCAAGGATGAAGAGTCTGCCAAGCCGCAACCTGGTGCAACAATTGGTAGAGATGCAAGTTCCGACCCAGTTTTCCCGAATCCCATCATCGACATCCCCAAGTATGATGGAACAGAAGACCCTCGCCCATGGATTGAATCTCTTGAAGAAATTTGCTTCCTGTACCATTGGGCAAACTACATTATCTCTCGTTATGCTGCCATGAATATGATTGGTAGCGCCAAAACCTGGCTGAACCTACACAAGATAAGTTTCACCACCTGGGAAAATTTCAAGAGCCGCCTAATTGAGGATTTTGCCTCAGACGCCAACAAAGAAGAAATGAAGATGAGATTAAACAGGATGCAACAGTGGAATGAACCTGCAATCAGGTTCGCTGAGGATATCCTTGTACTGTGCAACAAGGTCGACCCCCAAATGGAAGAAGAGACTAAAATAAACTGGGTTATTGGAGGGTTAAAGAAAGAATACTCTTTTGCCCTTCGCCTAAACCCTCCTAAAAATACCAATGAACTTCTGTAAATTTGTAAAAAGCTTGATTTGTTCGAAAAGAATTACCAAGAACGTGTAGAAAAATCAATGGATATAATGGACCACGCTCTCCTCGTCCCCATCATCAAGAGCAATGGAAGAACGCTTTGTCGTTCAGAAGACCATACCAAAACACCTCCAAGCCCCAGGCCCCCGCTCCGAGGTACTATCAGAACACCTCTAAACCACAGGCCCCCACTCCGAGGTACTAACAGAACAAGCCTCTGCCCCTGATATCTGCCCCTAGTCGATCTTACACTCCCAATCCTGAGCCAAAACCGGTCTACCCAAGGAAAACGTACAATAAGAGTCCAGATTCAAACAGGAATAGGACAGAAGACGGGAGACCAATATGTTTCAAGTGTAACAAGCCAGGACACGTAGCGCGGTATTGCAGAGTCAGGTTTGTAAGAATTGTGGAAGAGGACCCCATAGTTACACAAGACAAGGTCGAAGAAGAAATCCGAATGGATAATGGAACTGAGAAGTCGAGACCTCTGCACTACGCTGACGTAAGTAATAACACTACTCAAGTATCCCTACAAGAAATAGATATGCCGCATTGGAAGATTTAAACTAAGCATCGCACCTGAGTCCGTCAATCAAAGCAAGTCGACCATGAATGGAATTAAAAAGTTGGACCCCAAATATAAAATGAACATTAACGTGGATAGAATCGGTATCTGCGAAGCTTTGATTGATACAGGCGCCGATCTTTCAGTGGTCGACCTTAGTACAGCTCTTAACACAGGTCTTGAAATAATAAATCCTGATAAAATGTGCTCCGGACCCGATGGCAAAGAATTAGATATCTTAGGAAATATTATTTTAAATATAAAATTTGATGACAAAACAATTACACATCAATTTGTGATAATGAGAACACATTTGCGAAAATTTATACTTGGACGAGATTTTCCTAAGAAAATGAACGCAAAAATTGATTGTCAGCGTGAAATAATCAAATATGACTTGAAAGAAAATCGTGACGTAATCAAATATCAACAGAAGAAAATAAAAAGTGCAAAGGATGCCATTATACCAGAACTTTCTCTTAAATTGATTAATGCATTTGTAGAAGCAGAGGATGGCGAATACATCATCGAGGAGAACCATAAAATGTTTCAAACAAATGGACTTCGACTAGCGAGAAGCTTAATAAATGTTGCAAATAAGGAAACATATATCTGGATAACAAACCCTTACCCTCGACCATTAAAAATATTTAAAAACCAAACATTGTGCTTTGGACCCCAATTTCAGATAAACGAAAATTTATCATATAAGGAAAAGGAGCAATTGAAACAAGTTTTGGAAAAGTACGCGGATTTGTTTTCGTCGGGATTAGGAAGATCCAACTTAGCGAAACATCGGATCGATACAGAAGGCGCGAAACCGATCAAACACAAGCCGTATAGGGTGAGCGCGAAAGAGCGAGAAATCATAAAAGAGCCAATTGATGAAATGCTCAGAGACGGCATAACTAGACCATCCTCGAGTCCATGGTCCTCCCCTGTAATCTTGGTCAAGAAGCGAGATGGTAAGTACAGATTTTGCGTTGACTACAGAAAATTGAATGATGTAACAGTGAAGGATGTTTACCCAATTCCCAGAATTGATGAAGTATTGGACACACTTAAAGGATCCAAATACCTTTCAGCAATTGACCTTAAATCAGGATATTGGCAAGTAGAGGTTGAGGAGAAAGATAAGGAAAAGACAGCCTTCACCACAGCACATGGCCTATATGAGTTCAACGAAATGCCCTTTGGACTATGCAATGCCTCTGCTACATTTGAGAGGAACATGGAAAATATGCTTTAAGATGTTTTCACGAGGCTAATTTAAAATTGATCAACAAAAAATGCCAATTTGCTTTCGAAGAACTTGAGATTCTTGGCCATATAACCAGTCAACATGGTATAAAACCAGCGGAGCATAATATCAAGGCTATTAGAGATTTTCCTCGGCCAAAAAAGATAAAAGAAGTTCAATCATTTTTAGGAATGTGCTCATATTATAGAAAATTTATCAAAGGTTTTTCGAAAATTGCCGATCCATTAACCAGTCTTATAAAAAAGAATGTACCTTTTACCTGGGCAGAAAATCAAGAAAAAGCATTTCAAACCCTTAAAGTAGCATTGATAAATCCCCCAATCTTAGGGCACTTTGATCCGAATGCAATTACTCACATTCATACTGACGCCTCTAACATCGGCTTGGGTGTAACATTAGTCCAAAAGTTCGGCAATAAAGAAAAGGTGATCTCATATTTAAGTCGAACACTGAGCAAACCTGAGCAAAATTATTCGAATACCGAAAAAGAATGACTAGCTGTTGTGTGGTCAATGTCCAAGTTACGACCCTACCTATATGGAAGGTACTTCAATATCGTAACTGATCATCACGCACTATGCTGGCTTAAGAATCTGAAAGATCCGACCGGCCGATTAGCATGATGGGCACTGAAGAATCAGGAATATAATTTCGAAATTATACACAAATCGGGTAAAAAACATCTGGACGCTGATGGTCTATCTAGAGGACCCTTACCGGAAAACGAATGGGCCGAAGATTATGAAAGACTATTTCTGAATCAAATAATAGACGAAAAGGATGATTTTATTGAGAATATTAAGGATAACCTTAGTGGAAACAAGCGTTCAATTACACAGAACTTTTAAGAAGAAAATGGGTGTCTATACAAGAAAAATCCAAATCCTGAAGGTAGGGCATGGTTGCTGGCAGTGCCAAAGAAGAGAAGGAAGGAAATCATGAGTGAATACCACAACCATATGCTGAATGGCCATCTGGGCGTCGCCAGAACCACTTCCCGATTGAAGAATAAATACTATTGGCCTTCCATGTTGAAAGATGTTTCAGAATTTGTAAAGACGTGCCATCTTTGCCAAAGTCGGAAAGGTTCAAATCACTTGCCTTCTGGACTTTTACAACCTATTCCCCCAGCTAACTACCCTTTTGAAAGAATCGGAATTGACTTTGTTGGCCCCTTGCCATCAACGAAAAGAAGAAAGAAGTGGATAATTGTGTTGACTGATTATTATACCAAGTATGCTGAGACAAAGGCAGTATCAGAAGCAACCGTGAAAGAAGTCTCTACATTTTTAATCGAACATATTATTTTACGTCACGGGGCCCTAAGATTTCTTATTAGCGATAGAGGTTCACAATTCACTAGCAATTTGATGAAGGAGGTAATGAAAATGTGCAAAGTTAAACATTGATTCACAACGAGCCACCACCCTAGACTAACGGACTAACGGAACGGCTAAATAGAACTTTAATCAATATGATCAGCATGTATGTGAATACGGATCAGAAGAACTGGGACGAAATCCTCCCTTTTATCACCCACGCGTATAATACCACGATTCAATAAACCAAAGGCTACTCTCCATTTTTCCTGTTGTTTGGAAGGGAACCCATGTCCCTCTTAGACGACGAGAATATCCCAACGGACAGTAACATGGACGATTACGACGAATATATAGAAAACTACTTAGATAAAATAGCAAGGACGAGACAGGTAGTCATTAACAACACAGAGAAGACTCAGGAAAGAATGAAAAGAAACTATGACAAAAACACAATGAGAAAATCTATGAACCAGGACATTTAGTGTCAGTTTGGACACCAGTCAGGAAAATCGGTAGATGTCAAAAACTATTGAGAAAATATTTTGGCCCATATCGAATATTGTCGCGATGAAAAATAAATTAACTAGGCCTTCGAATTACTTTAAATATTTATTCAATTAGTTATATGCGAGATTTTAAATATAAAATAAGAGTTTATATTTACATGAGCCAAATCGACCCAGCCGTTAGAGCCAGAGGGGAGAACTGAGATCTTTCTCCTTTTTCGTGGCGCCACTGCTTACCCCGACCGGTCGGTCCAGATAAGAGGGAATACCAGGAAACTCTGTCTTCCTGACATCACTCCTTCCACAAGAGAAACATCGTCCCGCTGTTTACTAGTCGGTAACATGACCCTGGGCAATCTGTTCTTGGACTTCGGGGTCGTGGTAGGGCTTCATTCTCACTACATGGACGATATCTTGGGTTTTTAGTCTTCTCCTAGTGTTCGTCACGCCTTCTACTTGGTATTTTACACTCGATATTTTTCTGATCACTCGATAAGGTCCGAAATATCTCTTCAATAACTTCTCCGACAAGCCAACGGTACGGACTGGGGTGAACACCCACACCAAATCCCCTTCCTTGTACGTCACCTCCTGATGCTTCTTGTCGTAGCGTTCTTTGTCTTTGCTCTGAGCCTGCAGGATGTTAAGACGGGCTAACATCCGTGCGTCCTCAGCGTTGGTCACAAGATGGCCCACATAATCTTCTGCAGTTCCCGCCGGCTGGTACGGCAGTATAAAATCCAGCGGTGTTTCAACTTCTCGGCCGTGGACGAGGAAGAACGGGCTGTATCCTGTTGTCTCTTGTCGAGCGGTATTGTAGGCGAAGGTCACATATGGTAGGATGTTGTCCCAATTTTTCTGATCAACGTCAACATACATCGAGATCATGTCAGTTAGGGTTTGTTAAGTCTTTCTGTCAAACCATTCGTTTGAGGGTGGTACGCCGTGGTAAATCTGTGAATTGTTCCATTTAGAGTATTTATTTCTCGTATGGTCTGAGACATGAAATTTATTCCTCTGTCCGTGATGATTTCCCAAGGAGCGCCGTGCTTGAGTATGACGTCTTCAATAAGGAAGGTTGCTAATTCAGTAGCTTTCGCTGTTGTCGCGGCCTTTGTTATCGCAAATCTGGTGAGATAATCAGTCGCGACTATTATCCATCTATTTCCCATGTGAGATATGGGGAATCATCCCAGATAATCAATTCCTATCTTTTGAAAAGGCGAGGTAGTTGGCGGTATTGGGACCAGTAGTCCAGGGAGTTTCTGAGGCACGCCCTTCCTTCGCTGGCATTCTTTACAATGCGCAATGTATTGGAAAACTGTCCTATAAAGTCCAGGCCAATAGAATCTCTTTCTAACGCGGTCATAGGTCTTGGCAAACCCCAAATGACCGGCCATTGGAGTGTCGTGGACATCTTTAAGAATTTCGTGCCTCATCTGTTTTGGGACTACTAGCAGCCATGGTTTGCCCTCTGTTTACAAAGAAGAAGGACTTCTTGTATGTAGCTCTCGACGTTTTCCCCACTCGTCTGCGCTCTAGTTCGAAGAATGTTCTCGGCTTTTCTAGCCGTGTCTTCCTTGTTCCCAAATATATCACAAAACTTTATCTTAAATTCCTCCCACGAATTCAAGTTTTCCTCTAAGTTTTCCAACCAGCACTTTGCTGTGCCAGTGAGGTAGAAGATGACGTTGGCCAGACACATGGGGTCATCCCACTTGTTGTAACGTGCCACACGCTGGAAGTCGCTCAGCCAACGCTGCGAATCTTTCCCACGTTCCCCCGAGAAGACAGTGGGATCTCTCCACCGATGGCAGAATGGTCGGTTTTCTTCTCTCTCCATTTTCTTCCGAGCAGGAAAGGCAAGCACTGTAGATAGCTCTGGTTGCAATCCTTGAAGGCGACGACTTCGTCTGGTGACTGTCTCGTTACCCAGCATCTCCACCAAAATGCCACGTGGAAAATAGGGAAGACAAAAACTTCAGGATGAGACAACAATTTATTTCAGGCAAGAACAAACTAAGAATGGTAAACAAAAGATAAGCCACGAGGGAAATTTACAGAGAAGCAAAATATAAACATAAAAATGACCACTCTGTTAATAAAAATAATAAAATTAATTAATACTTCGATACATGGGAGCTGTGACCCACAGCTAGCAATTATTATAGATACTGACATGGATCTGACGTGCTTCTGCCAAGGATTCCATCGAAGTCTTGGAACTTTGTCCCTAGTACCTTTGCGTCCTTTTTTCTTGCGGCGTGAAGAGTGGCTTTGTCGTCGTATCGTCTATAGAGACATCGTCATCTTCAAGGGAAGTCTTGGCTTTAGCACGGCAGTGGAATCCTGGAGTCAGTCTCCGAAAATGTAGATCACAGCACCCATGGCTTCAAGGTCGGCGATTTTCAGTTTGTCCTCCCTAAATTACCCAGCATCTCCACCACAATTGTCGCGATGAAAAATAATTAACTAGGGCCTTCGAAATATCTTTAAATATTTATTTAATTAGTTATATGCGAGATTTTAAATATAAAATAAGAGTTAATATTTACATGAGCCAAATCGACCCAGCCGTTAGAGCCAGAGGGGAGAACTGAGATCTTTTCTCCTTTTTCGTGGCGCCACTGTTTACCCCGACCGGTCGGTCCAGATAAGAGGGAATACCAGGACACTCTGTCCTCCTGACAATATTAAAGAAGCTGTCTAACATAAATTACTTAATTGAGCCGAAATATAATCCTGGCCAAGACGCATTGATTGTCCATGTCTCAAGACTCAAACCCTATTTTGAGAGAATTGATGAGGTAACTCACGAGGACGTGACGACCTCTGGAGAGGGGGAAGTGTTGCATCATGGCTAATGAACATATTTAATTTTAATTTGTAATATTATTTTATTTTTCATATATTTTAAATTTTAAATTATATTTTATATTTATTTATTTTATTAAACAGAATATATGTATTATAAACAGAAAATATGTATTATAGAATCATCATTTGTATTTAGGTACACGTGTGACTTCACTGCTCTCTTTGATGTGAGAAATAAAGAAAGAATGCTGGAGGCTACTTGAAGTAGAGTCATTATTCCCTTATATAAATTTGTAGGATGGTTGAGACACGTTCTGGTAAGATGCAAGAGCCAGTACAGGAGAGAATCAAGGATGAAGAGTCTGCCAAGCCGCAACCTGGTGCAACAATATTAACCATATACTATTATCACAACCACTTGTATTAATAATATTATTAATATAATTTAAATATTTAATATTCGTTAAAGAACCATATTATTCTAGAAAACATTACTCGAGCAGTACTTGGGTAGAGTTACCCATTTTGATAGTTAATTTATACATATTGACAATTACTATAAGTGATGTGTTCGAATAGTAAATTATCTTAAATCTCGAATTTAAAAAGATGGGACACATAACACTGCACAATGGAATTGGTTTAAAAACAAATTCTAATTATAAGTAAACTATTTTTGAGAACAATGTTTTTTGCCAGTAAAGTTTATAGATACTATTGAAAAACACTGCGTTCAAGTTTTTTTTTAATTTTCTGAAAAAAGGTCGCTAAGTTTCCACAAGCTCTTCAACGCTCAAATCTCTTAAAAGTTTAAAAACAAATTGTTAGAGGTTTACAAAATAATACAAAATGTATTACATTATTGAATATTAAAACAAAATTTTACTGGTTAAAAATAGCCTTAAATTAATACTCAGCTTAAAACTGATATATTAATAATTTTCCAAAATTAGGGAATATAAATTTGAAAAACAAACAGTAGTTATTGATCAATGAAGAAAAACTGAAAAATTAAGGCATAAATGCTTATTTTACACACAAGGCTAACCTCTACTGTCTTTACTGCTGTTATGTCGTAACTAGACGCAATTCGTGTTCTTTGTCTAATCAGGATGGCACAAAGATACGCCTGTGAGTTTGTAAGGATGCAGAAAAAGTTCGCGCTTTAATATACGTTGCATTGAATAGATGGAGTACAATAGTTGTACTTGCTTTAAATTCTCCTTCAGAAGAATCCTTGGCGCCATGTTTGTCACTCTTGTGAAATGTTTCGATCCACACTAACATGTTCAACCTGGACTACACCGCCTTGTAAGCCGCACCGTGGTCAGGATCTCCTGGCACCGTCTTGCAAGATCATCCACACGCCTGGAGACAACTCCCACGTCTTCTACCTGCTGCAGATGTGACCAGACTGCCCGTTGTCTTCCCCCACGCTGGAATGCCGTTTTTGGTGCCTCACACATGGCAGCTGGAGTCCACCCATCTTTCCCCAACTTTACTCTGGAAGCTTGGCCTCTCGGATAGCTTTTCAATCATTTTACACTGCGATGAAATATATTGGGAGGATTTTATCTACTGGATCGCTTCTTAGAGCTCTGATATTGTCTTGGACGATTCTGATTATATATGCCACAGTGAAGGGTAGACTCTCAGAAATGGTGTTCCAGCAAAATATGCACATAAGCTTTTAGGAGAGTATAATTACATTAAATAATTTACATCGAGAAATTCTCTTCCACAAATAATAAGGAAAAGTCCAGGTAAGCATAAATTAATATAGAGAAAAAACGCACGATCTATATATAGAAAATTAAAACATTAAGGTATAAATGTTTCTTTTACACATAAAACAAACTTCTACTGTCCTTATTTCGATTAAAATTGTTTGCGAAAGAGCATTACTCGATGCAAATATGTATATGTAATACTACTAGCCAAAAACTTATGTCTATAGTTTGCTTTAATACCATTTTTGGAAATACCTCTTCAGGGTAGCGTATATAAGTAGAATTGTCCAATAAAATATATGGGCTCTAATAACTTTAAAAACAAATGAACGGGAGCTTTGAAGAATGCAGCAGTTTCTGAATAGGCGTATCCTGCATCCAAGGAGACAAAAACTGCATTCCTCTTCATTTCATTCGTAAGAGTATGATCTTCCATGTCTACCCCTGCAACTGAAAATAAAACTATGCTGCAATAATACATTGGGAAATGTGGAATTATATTGTGTGTTCTCAAATAGCTACCGCATCTTCTCTAATTTATGATATAATTGCTAGTGTATAATTGGAGTCAATTTTGTTCATTTTGTGTTATAGTAAACCATGGTTCAAATGGGGTGGAAGGAGATTGCTAGCAGGTCAGATATTTTCTAAATAAGCCCGACTTTGGTTTAGACTTTGCTATTTGACTATCATACCAATCTCATCAAACTTAGAATAGTAATATTGAAATTATTTCAATGATATTAGGGAGCAAAATTTACTAAATATTTTGTTTCATTCTGTGTGTGTGATAGACAGACCAAGTCACTAGCAACTTACAGTTCATGAATATCATATTTCGTAATTTCAATATCTGGTCAAGTTTATTATTCTATTTTTCATCAAGTAAAAATACTCCTGAATAGTTTTTGAAGGGAAACCAGTTGGAAATGTATTTAGTTCATGTACAAATTTATAACATCCCCAATGACTTCATCAGACTAATGTATACTAATAGAAAGGTTTCATTCTTTAATCAAGTACAGGCTTGAATAAAATTGACATTATTTAGCGCAATGGCCAACAAGTTCATGGTCACACTGTTGTATATATAATAATGGATTTTTAGATTGAAAATTTTGCAGGAATACGAAACATGATGATGATTATCACTGAAGATCAACACACCTTTGGTTTTACGGAATTTTTCGAGCAGGTTCTTCTTAAACCTTCTGAATTTGGGAATTTTATTGCAGATCTTTTTAAATGGTGCTGTTAAACACATGATGAAATTGCTAATAAGGGCTTTGTATTTTTAAAACTATTTCAGGGTAGATTTGAAGTTTTATAATTATATTTGAGAGTCATGGAAACAGGGAGATCAAAGAAAATAGAAATATTTTAAAGTTATATATAAACCAATTGATTTTATGACTCATGATCATAATGATTTGTTGAATTATATGAATATATTTTGAAATTCTGCGTATTTATATATATATTTATACACTTATATATTTTCAAAATTATATTTATGTCCGAATATATTATTTTATTATATAAAATTATATTATATCCAAGAAGGTGCCATATGATATTTTACTTCCTGAATACAAATTCACAAAGGAGTATTTTCACATTTATAATGATTTGTTGGTGTATATTCGCATTTATTGTCTCTGAAGCACAAAATGTTTCATTGAGTTTCAAAACAATATTGCATCTCTTAGTAAAATATATAAATGATGTAAAGTGATGGGAGGATGATATCCAGGTGCCACTTAATATTTCTATGTTTCTTCACAGATCTAAAACAAAGCGTTTGATTGGCTACCGCGAGAGGTGTAAACAAACACAGGATTGGCTGTTGTTATCCGAAGGAAGGGGTTGATAAATTGATAAAATTTCTTCAAATTTAATATTTCAACGAGTATTATTTTCAATATTATTATTTCGTACTCGCTAGCTTTTAAAAATAGTTTAACCTTTGAACAAGGATTTTCTAATGCATAATATATATATATACCTATTCAGTATATATGGAACATAAATAGTATCAATTTTATGCCTTTGAGGTGACAGAATTATTATATACATTATATTTTTTAATCTATAATTTAGTAACATTGCATTTTTAAAGAACTGAATTGAAATTTATAATGGCAGTTAATTTTTTCAGGTATATTATATTCCATACAAATGGCATTAGTGTAACTAAAATAAATAAAAATACCTACCATATAAAAAACAGGAGGCATTTTTGTTGAGCCAATATGTTTTAAATTATATATTCAAAATGGTCATTTTCGGACAATACTTAACAGGAAAACAATTTGTCTACATGTTTCCACGTGAACGAGGAAGTAGTCCCACCCCAACCACTAGCAATATCCTAGTCCAGTTCTTGTTCTACAGTTCAAGTTAGCCCACCCCAACCACTAGCAATGTCCTAGTCCAGTTCTTGTTCTACATACAAGTTAGCCCACCACAACCATAGCAATATCCTAGTCCAGTTCTTGTTCTACAGTTCAAGTTAGCCAACCCCAACCACTAGCATTGTCCTAGTCCAGTTCTTGTTCTACATACAAGTTAGCCCACCCCAACCACTAGCATTGTCCTAGTCCAGTTCTTGTTCTACATACAAGTTATCCCACTCCAACCACTAGCAATATCCTAGTCCAGTTCTTGTTCTACAGTTCAAGTTAGCCCACCCCAACCACTAGCAATGTCCTAGTCCAGTTCTTGTTCTACATACAAGTTAGCCCACCACAACCATAGCAATATCCTAGTCCAGTTCTTGTTCTACAGTTCAAGTTAGCCAACCCCAACCACTAGCATTGTCCTAGTCCAGTTCTTGTTCTACATACAAGTTAGCCCACCCCAACCACTAGCATTGTCCTAGTCCAGTTCTTGTTCTACATACAAGTTATCCCACTCCAACCACTAGCAATGTCCTAGTCCAGTTCTTGTTCTACATTCAAGTTAGCCCACCCCAACCACTAGCAATGTCCTAGTCCAGTTCTTGTTCTACATACAAGTTAGCCCACCCCAACCAATAGCAATGTCCTAGTCCAGTTCTTGTTCTTCATACAAGTTAGCCCACCCCAACCACTAGCAATGTCCTAGTCCAGTTCTTGTTCTACATTCAAGTTAGCCCACCCCAACCACTAGCAATGTCCTAGTCCAGTTCTTGTTCTTCATACAAGTTAGCCCACCCCAACCACTAGCAATGTCCTAGTCCAGTTCTTGTTCTACATACAAGTTATCCCACCCCAACCACTAGCAAGGTCATAGTCCAGTTCTTGTTCTACATACAAGTTAGTCCCACCCCAACCACTAGCAATGTCCTAGTCCAGTTCTTGTTCTTCATACAAGTTAGCCCACCCCAACCACTAGCATTTTCCTAGTCCAGTTCTTGTTCTACATACAAGTTATCCCACCCCAACCACTAGCAATGTCATAGTCCAGTTCTTGTTCTACATACAAGTTAGTCCCACCCCAACCACTAGCAATGTCTTATTCCAGATCTGGGTCTACATACAAGTTATCCCATCCCAACCACTAGCAGTGTCCTAGTCCAGTGATGGATGTACATACAAGTTATATCACCCCAACCACTAGCAATGTCTTAGTCCAGTTTGGGTCTACATACATGTTATCAAACCCCAACCACTAGCATTTGCTTAGTACAGTTCTTTGTGTAAATACAAGTTATCCCACCTTAATCACTAACATTGTCCTAGTCCAGTTCTGGGTCTACATTCAAGATAGCACTTCCCAACCTCTAGCATTGTCCTCGTTCAACTCTTGGTTTACATAAAGATTAGCCCACCCCAACTATTAACGTTGTCCTTGTTCAACCCTTTGTCTACATGAAAGGTATCCCACCCCAACCACTAGATTGTCCTTGTTCAACTCTTGGTCGACATACAAGTTATCCCACCCAAACCACTAGCAATGTCCTAGTCCAGTTCTGGATGTACATACAAGTTATCCCACTCTAACCACTAGCTTACATAACTTGTATGTAGACTCAGAACTGGACTAGGACAATGCTAATGGTTGGGGTGGGTTGACTTATATGTAAACCCAGAGAACTGGACTAGGACTATCCTCTTGGTTGGTGTGGGCTAACTTGTATGTAGGCCAAACACTGGACTAGGACAATGCTGGTGATTGGTGTGAGCTAACTTGCATGCAGACCAAGATTTGAACAAGGACAACGTTAATAGTTGGGGTGGACTAACTTGCATGTAGGCCAAGAGTTGAACAAGGACAATGCTAGTGGTTGGGTGGGCTAATTTGAATGTAGACCCAGAACTGGACTAGGGAAATGTTATTGGTTGGGGTGGGATAACCTTTATATTGCCCCAGAACTGGACTAGGACATTGCTAGTGATTGGGGTGGGCTAACTTGTATGTTGACCAAAAGTTGAATAAGAGCAACACTAGTGGTTGGGGTGGAATAACTTGTATGTACATCCAGAACTGGACTAGGACATTGCTAGTGGTTTGGGTGGGATAATTTGTATATAGACCCAAACAGGACTAAGGGATCGCTAGTGGTTGGGGTGGGATAACTTACATGTAGACAAAGGGTTGAACAAGGACAACGTTAATAGTTGGGGTGGGCTAATCTTTATGTAGACCAAGAGTTGAACAAGGACAGTGCTAGTGGTTGGGGTGGAATAACTTGTATGTAGACCAAGAACTGGGCATTCAGAGACACCAGAGCAGTATTTTAACATGTGTTGGCAGATATATAAGTATGGCATGAGATGTGTGGTCCAGCAGGTTAAGCCAAACATGGCGGAGAGAATCGAGCAACTTGACAAATCTATGGAGATGGCCCTGGAAAAGCAGATGGCAGGAAACATTTTGGTGTTCTAGAAGGCGGACCCCTACCCCTGTAGAGGATTGCGAGCTTCCCACAAAAATAGATTACTTTCGGGACCTTTTCTTCAGGATTGAAATACCTTTTTGTAACAAAGCTTCGCCCAATGACTCTGGCTTTACCATCGAAAATTTCACTACTTATGAACTATGACCAGGTGGGTCAATCAACCTCTGTGTGCTATTAATGCTATGTGTGTAAACTATACTACAGGAAAATAGGAGTTTATTCAAACATAAACTCTCAGATTTGAAATAACCTACCTACTAGATCTCCCTAATGGATGGGGCTTCTATAAATATTAGCTTTTTTACAGATGTAATTTGCCCCATTAATCACTGAATATATATTTAAAAATTCCAATAGCATTTTGTAATGCTGCTCTTCGTTTGTCTTGCATATGGAAATCTGCATGCCTCCAGGCATTATTGGTGGAGCCTAGTGTGGAAAGACACATTAAGGGGAATATCTTCTAGGCCTATCTCATATCATCTAAAGCACATATAGGAAGGATATTCCGATTTTGGCCATACTGGCCATTATTTAATTTATTATATATATAAATATTTACACTAAAAATAATCGGGGATCAGGGCAAATTCTCGCGTTCCAAAGTTGTTTTCAAGTTCTTCTTTCCTTGTTCCTCATTTCCGACGCTGCATCCCCGTAGCCCCTTCCTTCGGCCTCCCATTGGCTGCTTCGAACTCCTTCTTTTCCAACATTTCTCCCACCTTTGAGTTGGCGCCTCGGCGACTCAAACATGGAAAGGAAAGGTTCAGTAGATCCAATCGGTTAGGTCTCTTGGTGAGCCGTCCATAACTTGACACAACATTCGGGGTTTCAATGTGATGTTGCTCTTGTTGTGAAATCAAAGGGTCCTCTTCAGTTGTCAATCGAACTTCTTGTGTGGGAGATCTCTCCGTTAGAGGGCCTCGACAGCTTATCTCGGGCGTTATCTCTAAATTGTAGAGTTTTTGAATAGGTCGTATTTTATCATCTGATGAAGTTTTCACTTTCGCAACCCTCACAAGTCCGTCTTTTCCTGAATATAGTTGGATTATTCTGGCTAACGGCCAGTGTAGTCTCTTTAAACTCTCTTGTCCAATGAGCACCATGTCTCCCACCTTGAATGGTATGGTAGTCTTCAGGTGTCTCGTTTCTTGTCACAGGAATCCAAAATATTCGATACGAAATCGTTTTCTAAGATATTCTCATACACGTTTGATATATTGATATTTGTGGGAGAGGGTCTGGTTATCAATCAAGTCCAGGTCTGGAACGCCTACCTCTCTGACCTCATGTAAGAACTACGAAGGTGTCAATGGAACGAGATCCTCACTTTCTTCAGTTAGGTAGGTCAGAGGGCGTGTGTTCATCAAGCTTTCGACGTCACACATTACCGTGGACAATTCTTCATATCCCAAGAAGGTTTGACCGAGAATCCTAAAGAATAATTGTTTCATCATTCCTCTCAAATGCTCCCACCATCCACCCCACCCAGGAGCACCAGGCGGTATGAATTTCCAGGTGATGTTTTTCGATGTGGGATCACATTTTAATCTCGAAAAATCAATCTTCTTTGAAGTATTAGCCATGCCTCTGAAAATAGTCCCATTATCCGAAAACACAATCAATGGTCGGCCTCTTCGAGCAATAAATCGGCGGAAAGCTTGGAGGAAGGCTTCCATAGACAAATATGTCACAAGTTCCAGATGAACTCCTCTATACACTGCACATGTGAAGATGACAATCCATGCTTTCTTCTTAATCTTTAAGATAATATGCCCAGTTAGATCAACTCCTACTACTTCCAAAACTGCAGCATCTCGCACTCTGTCTTCTGGTAATGATGTTGATTCGACGGTAGCTGGTGTCGCGGTGAATCGTTTACAGCGAATGCACTGTTTTATGATCTTCTTGACGGTTTTATTGAATCTTAGTATCCAATAGTTTTCTCTCAGAATACCGAGGAGCGTTTGTAGACCGGCGTGCCCGTGGGTTTCATGGTTCCACCTGATGAGCAAAGAGACCAAGAAGTGATCTGAGGGCAATAAAATGGGCATTCTAAAATTAGCGATATCTTCTCTTATGCAAATTTTAGTTTTTATTCTCAAAATCCCTGAAGAGTCTACTAGCAACTTAAAGCCTTGTAGTTTCTTATCTTCATGCCCTGAAAACGATTCTCTCTGGATAAGTCTCATCAGTATTATTTCTGGTGTTGGTGAATCGAATTAAAAACCGAGCCGTGTAGCTTCATGATTCAATCAACGACACAATTAAATGATCTCGTAAAAACCTTTCGGGAATTGGAATCCGTACCATCACAAGACCCGAATCCGCTGGAGCAGGATTATGAAAACTATTATATTAAGAATCATTTTAGAGAATGCCAAGGAAGATATGGCACAAGAATGCTATTTAAAAAGGAGCACACTATGCTTGACAAGTTAAGGGAAAGAGCTCTGAAAAGATTCCTGACATTGGAAAAAGGATTGATGAAAACTTCGAATATCTGTGAACAGTATAGAGTTTATGAGGGAATATGAGACATAGGGCCACATGAAGTGGGTACCAGAACTGGACATTCCCAAAGATCCTTCGAAGTGTTACTACATGCCACACCGGGAGTTGTGAAAGAGCAGTCAAAAACGACTAAATTGAGAGTTGTTTTTGCTGCTTCAGCAAAAACGATTCCAGTATTTCACTGAATGAAATAATAGAAACAGGACCAAAGATTTAGAGAGATATGTTCCTTATTTTAATAGTATTCAGATCACATCCCATTGCTGTTACTGCCGACACAGAAAAGATGTTTAGGCAAGTGAAGATTCACCCGGAGGATCCAACAGCCAGTGAAGGATTATAAATTGTTAACGGTAACATATGGAACCACAGACATCGGTTATGTAAATTTCTTTTTTTTTTTTGCTTATTCATTCAGAAGATTTAAATATTTGTAAATATAATGCTGTATATAAGGATGTGTTAGTTTAATAAAAGTGTGTCAGTTATAAATCGGGTGTTGGTGAATTAATAGTGTCATCAGAGTAGCCTTTCTGGTGTTGTGGGATCTTTTAAGGAAGCATATAGGCTTCAATTCGGTTGGAGACCAGAAGAAGTCTGGCAAGAAGATACAGTCAAACTCTGCCACAACTATTTAGATAAGGCCAGACATATCCAGGATGCGGAAAGCTTTCCGAGCTTAGTAAGTGAGACAGTGATCGTATCCGAAACACAACCCATAAGGCAAAATTAAAAAAAACTGTCAACGGCATTTTATTAATGAAAAAACTGAATAGACTGACAGCGTTCGATATTAGGAAGTTATCCTGGATAAACAATTATTTTTGCAACAATATCAATAATAAGACATATTAAAATGAAGCATATAGACTTATCTCTTCGATAAAAAAAAAAGATGAAGCAAACTATCATCGACTTTTTAAAAAAGAACTCAAAATATAAAATATTTGGATAGATTCTTAATTCACATACAATCTGATAAACAGTAACAAAACTTAAAACCTTTTAGGTATGCATATATCAAGTGATCTTCTTGTATACAAGTTTATAAGATTATAGAATAATTATAATTGTGATTTCAAATTTGTAAACAAATATCTATATAACGGAATTTTAAATTTTAAACCTTCGACCTAAATGAAAAAAAAAAAGGCAACAGAAGAAATTCGATCAATTAAGCGCTATCTATCGCTATGAATTGGAATCGAATTTTGAGGAAAGAAATGCCGATCAAGACAAATTTTATATATGTTAAAATATTCGAAAACACATTCACAAAACCTATTATTTCTCACAGAATTCAGATAATGAAAATATGTTAGAAATAATAACATATACATTATTTTCAATATAAAATATATTTCTACCCCCCCCACCCCTTGATATTTTCCCCAATGGACCATTAATAGATCAATTTGAGCAAGCGTATAGGTAAACTTATACATAATATTTAAAATCAAAGGCCAAGCAACAATTTTATTTGAGAAATTTTAAAGGTTGAAAGCAAAAAAAAATATATTATTTAACCATTATACATAACCATTATAAAATATGTAACCAATATTGTAAATAATATAAATATACACAAAGTATGCATAATATATATTTTTATTGACAAATAAAGCACCAGATTTTGCCCAAAATAAAGAAGAGAAAATAGAAGAACTTCTCGTCTAAGAACAGCCAAAAGTCAGATGTTGGCTTCAGTGAAGACTTTTCACGTCATTTTCTGGTGCGGCAGTTCTTGAGCTGGTGATGATTGGCTAGTTGATGGAGAGTGAAGTCAAGGTGATAGTGAGGTTGGATAACTGAGGTGGAGACTGCAGAATGTGCTGAGGAAGGAACTGAGGTGGGTACTGTTAATGGGGTGAGGCTTGATAGCTGAGGAGGGGACTGTAAAGTGTGCAGATGAATATCAGGGTTTAAGAAATTATAGGTTAAGATATTTATTTAAACAACATAAGAGATTTATAAGACAGAATAATCATCTGAAATACCAAATAATGAACTATGAGAATTTACTAAATTGGAGTTCAGATTTTATATGTTCATACGCTTAAATGGTTTCGGGATCAAAAGAGATTAATAATTGGGATGTGCTTGTATACTGCAGTGTTTTAAATTTGATATATAAATAATAAGCAGGCTTTTTACTCTTTATAAATCTATTTAGTGATGCTCGAAGTTTCCAAAATTCTATTTTGCTTTTGAATTGGAAATTTGTTGACATTCAGATTTAAGTTTGAAAGGCTTTATTCCAAGTGAGATTGTCAGTAGATGTTAGTATGTGTAATTAATTGTATATGTATGTTTATGTGCATATGGATGTATGTGTGTGTTTATCTGTATGTTTAGGTGTATATGTGTATATATGGATGTATGTGGATATATGTATGTGTATGCCTGTATGTCTAAGTGTGGTATGGGTATATGTGAATATATGTCTGTATATGTCTATATGTATAAATTTGTGTATATGGGTGTATATGGATGTATGTTTATGTGCCTATGTATATGGGTGCGTGAAGATATGTGTGTATTCTTGTATGTCAATGTTTATATATGGGAGTGCATGAGTTTGTCTATTTGCGCTTGAGAATGAATTCGTATAAATCTATTATTTCAGTGCTCGGATCTTAACTTTATAAAGATGATGGTGTGGTGAAATTTGGCTCTTAGAAATTTTCTTGAACTTATTGTAGAGGTGAGATATCCATTACTTAAACTATTATATTTTTGAGTAAAATAAATGACAGAAGTTGGCTCAACTATGAACTATGAATAACCCTGATATTCATCTGCACACTTTCACTGAGTAATATTCAATGCTAGAATCCCAATTGAGTGGTGCGAAGGCGTAGAAACATTGGTTGAACGGGATCAGGGAATATATCGGGGTATCAGATTTCTATTTGATGAGTAAATTGAACGGCAATGGAGATTTCTGTTACTGATGGGAAGTTTTTGAATAATATTGAATGATGGCGGAATTGGTAACAAGGTTAATTTCTTCGTGAATTATCTTTCTGATTTTTTTAAAGACTGAATTATAGATAGGAAAAGGCGCTGTTCAGAACTATATTCAAATATATTTCAGGAGACAGAAAATTGTTCAGCTGAATTCTTGCAAAATCTAGCAGAAAACTGTGAAGATAATATTCTCATTCGCCTTTTGCTCCAAATTTAGCAAAAAATCGCTTGGAAATTTTAAATATCCAAGACATTTTCGCGTCTTTGGCGCTTTCAAGTGTGCTCAAATCTTTTTCTTCGGTTTGAGTGCTTTTATCTATTTTGTAGGTAGCTGCTCCAGTAGCCCGCTTGTTGGCCTGCACCAGCTTACAATTTAGTAGTGTCATTTTGAAGATTTCAAATTATATATATTTTTTTTTGTGATTTGCAATGTTTTTTACGCAATATATGTGTATTTATTAATCATAATAGAACAAAATATATATGTATAAACATCATCATGTATTTATTAAATTAAAATTTTAATAATTGCTTATAATATAGAAGATTTGAATATTTGATTTGAAAAACAACTATACTGATAATCCATGGCTAAAAAATAATTGACATAAAAGTAAAATATTATAGATTAGAATATTTTTGTATAACATAAGGTTTGCCCGAATTATTACATAATTTTCTGTTTAAATGTTATATGCAGATCATTGAAACCTATATTTGAACAAAAGGAAAAGTTGACTTACCAGTTTATCCAGGAGGCCGTTGGCGAAGGCCAGCTACAAACAAAAACTCTCGAGTTCTAGCGATAGAAGTAAGTTTATTTAAAACTCACGTGATCTTTGAGGGCCTCGATGAACTCCTCTTGGTCACTGAGGTCGTCCAACAATTCTTGGCATCTCAGCTGTCACCGTTCAGACACTGGTTAGATATCTTAACCATACCTTCTTTTGTAACAAAGGGGTAAGGTGGAATTAAATAATATAAACAGCTTCAGCAATCTTTCTCAAATATAAATCTGTTATCTAAATTGTTTCAATTTCTAGATTTTTGAAACAGTTATACTTTAATTTCGTTCTGAAATAAACTATTTCTTTGCCACTACTTTATATTTGTCCTCTAATATCTAATCCCCACACAATATAAAATATGTTTACTCTATAAATTTATTGAATATATGCTCTGAAACAAATTTCTATACACTTATTTATATGTGAAAAACAGGAAGAAAAAAAAATAGCTCATTTAAAATTGAAAGGAAATCATTTTTTTATGATCATACAAGAGTTATTAAAATTAAATCCCACATTAAATTCAGATATAAATTAAATTTTATTTTGAAAAATATGAAAATAAATTATTTTATTATAATTTGGAATATATTTTCATATGTTTCTGAATAAAACATTTCTAAAAACAATTTAAATATTAAATTGTGTCTTCAAGATGTAAATAAAATATGAATCGAGATAATTTGACCAAATGACTTCCATATATCAAGTTGCTGACCTGTTGATTTTCATGAATTCCGCTATGAAGTTTTTATAGATTCATTATTTGCGCGCATCTGAGGATTTTATTTATAATTTTGAAATTTGAAATTGTTCAATTGAGAGGAAACTGAAAATTAATTTTCTACATTTTTGAGTGTATACATAATTTTATATGAATGAATCTAATGATTTATGGATTGAATATTAATCCTTTTTTATTTTGATTATTTTAACTGAAAGTAACTTCAAAGCTTATTTTTATTTCTGTCTCTATTATATAAACTTTACATTAAATCATTAATAATTCAAAATAGCATCTGTGGAATCTTTCAAAGTTATAGAATATAAATATATATATATATATATATATATATATATATATATTCAAAATTTCTAGAATATATAAGAATAAATAGAGACTGTGAAATAAATACATTAAACCTGACCCAATTTTATTACTGCAATTTGCATGATAAAATATAAGCCCTTACCTCTACCGGAGATGGATCCTTTATATCAACATTTTGGGGAACCTTAAAAGCTGAAAAACAAAGTTATATATAAACATGTTTATAGTAATTTGAAAGTATATGGAGAGAATCGCAAATTCTTTATATGAAGTAAAATATAAACCATTACTTATGGTAAAAGACCAATGAAAATACACAACTCCATTTTCCCATCACAAACCCCATCTCTAAACCTGAAACCAAAAGAAAATTGGTTTACAAAATCCTGTGTAGCTCCTGTAACTTCGTATATATAGGTAAAATAGGAGAACTCTTAGAAGAACAAGTGAAGAAAAACAGGTCGGCCATATAAAATAATAGAACTATTTCTTTACTAGTCGAGTAGTTTTCATGAATAATCTATGACCAAATTGGAATGGCAGTGAAATCATATACTTTAAAGAAAAGAAAAGTTTATTTATGAAAAACCTGGTCACCAGAGGTATATATATCTATATATATAAAAATGAATGTATGTGTGTGTGTGTCCTTTATGCCTTACCAAACCACTCATTGGAACGCCATGAAACTTTGGGAAGTTATTTAGTATAGTACTGGGAAGGTTTCTAGCAAATAAAATTTTTGAAATAACTTTTCGCCTAAAAATAATCAAGATAAATATTCTAATTTATCTGTTATAATTCAACAATCTGCTCTAAATA
Organism: Cordylochernes scorpioides; assembly: GCA_030710605.1. NCBI lineage: Eukaryota > Metazoa > Arthropoda > Arachnida > Pseudoscorpiones > Chernetidae > Cordylochernes > Cordylochernes scorpioides. Next base: position 164,233,207 of record CP092865.1, on the reverse strand, counting down.
TTATCATGATGATACGATGATGTTGTAATGTAGAAAATTAGGAAAGACAAAATTCAGGATGACACGGCAATTTATTTGAGAAAAGAATAATGATACAATTCCAAGGCAAGATACTACTCCTTTAACTTCCAATTACCGAGGGAACCAATTAATATTGATTTTATTCAACTTATCGAGTATTTTTCAAGGGACCGGGAAAAAATGTTCACTTTATCGAGAGATTCGTTAGACAAACCTTTACTAGGGTAAAACCCGGGCGAAGCCGGGTACATCCGCTAATATATAAAAATGAATGTGTGTGTGTCTGTCCTTTATGCCTGACCAAACCACTCATTGGAACGCCATGAAACTTTGGGAAGTTATTTAGTATAGTACTGGGAAGGTTTTTGAAAAATAATTTCTTGAATATCTTGAATATCCTTAGAGTTATTTGCAGATTTGTAGATTTAACTCGAAAGCAGCGCCCCCATTGCGACGATGATAACACGTTTTTTTATCTATAAGTTTTATTATCACTGAGTTTATTATCTTAAAGATTATTTATCAAAAGTAAGATTTTCTACCTATTAATTGCGCACAAGTCAAAGCTAGTTATCGAGTATTTTTCAAGGGACCGGGAAAAAATGTTCACTAGATAAAACGATGATTTTGTAATGTAGAAAATTAGGAAAGAAAATTCAGGATGACACGGCAATTTATTTGAGACAAGAATAATGATACAATTCCAAGGCAAGATACTATTCCTTTAACTTCCAATTACCGAGGGAACCAATTAATATTGATTTTATTCAACTTATCGAGTATTTTTCAAGGGACCGGGAAAAATGTTCACTTTATCGAGAGATTCAAATTTACGAGTTTCAAATTATCAAAATATATCTATTTTTTAATAAGTTTATAGAGAATTGTTTTAACAAATGTTCGTTAGACAAACCTTTACTCGGGTAAAACCCGGGCGAAGCCGGGTACATCCGCTAGTTAAAAGTAAAAAAAGGAATATCCTGACCACGAGCACATGTTATTTTTAGATGGCAGAACGCAATATAGTGGAGCAAAATAAACTAAACGTTTATATAACTTGCTTCATGATATTTGACCTATCCAATTTTTTATTTACACAAATTTGGCCTTAAATACTCATTTCTTGGTTTCTCAAGAAGCCATTGGGACCAAAAAAACCTTTTTGGTCGCAGTGGTACAGCCTACTCCACGCCGTTCGCTTAGGTTAACAAAACGTTGAAAATGAACCGCTTGTCCATAAACTAAAAATGCTTCTTCCTCCATTACATATCAAATTAAGGTTAATGAAAAAAATTGTAAAGGCTTTATAGAAAGATGGTGATGCTGTCAAATATTTAATGAATAAATTTCCGAAAATTAGTTGTTCTAAGATAACGGAAGGTATTTTCATTGGACCTCAAATTCGTAAACTAATGAATGAAGAAGAGTTTATTGCAACATTGAAAGAAGATTAGAAAAATGCTTGGCTTGCATTCATCAACGTTGTCAAACACTTTTTAGGTGATAATAAATCACCTAATTATGCGAGAATCGTAGAAAATATGAATTCTAAATTCCATAAGCTCGGGTTCACATTTAAACTTTTTCCCTGATAATCTCGGTGAAGAGAGCGAAGAACAAGGTGAACGCTTCCACCAAGATATTAAAATCATTGAGCAACGATGCAATGGTGTTTAATCAATATATGGTTTCGGATTATTGTTGGAATCTGATGCGTGATGACAAACAAGCAAATATAATAGACTTCACAGAAAAATCTTTAAATCCATGAATTATTTTTTTTTTACTTCCTAAATATTACTGCATCTTTTTAAATAATGTTTATTAAACCAAATAAAATGTTTTTCCGCATACCAAGCTTTTTGTTAAGACCTTCCATCTTATATATAAAACAATTGTCCTGATAATTTTGAAAAAGAAAGGGAAAGAAATTAGATTTTTTAAAAATATATATAAATGAAAATTTATATGGATAGAGTAAATATTTTGATAACTATATATATATCTAATAGCAGTTATTGAAGTAAAATATATACACATACATATATGTATAATATTGTTTCTTCATTTGCAACATATTTGACGCATTTATTTATATAGTAATCATTTTAATGTCATAACTTCTCCTCCAATAGATGAATATCATGGGTAAAAGGCATTATTTCCATAACTTGAGAAATTGAGCTAATCGAAAATAAAAATTGATACCACGTTAATCAGCACAAAAAGTCAATCCAGAAAATGTTTTGTTTATTTAAGGAGGAGAATTTATTTTTTCACTTTGTGTACTAGTGTTATGTTAAAATTGCTAGTGGAAATTTAATTATTTTTATTGTCTTGTATTATAGAAACTATCATGGTTCTCTTCACCGTTATGGAAAGAGATTGGTGTTAGGTCAAGTATTGTCAAAAATAATCCTGGCGGTGGTGTCGATCTCGCTATTCGACCACCATACCAACCTCTTCAACCTTGTGTGTGATAGATGGAGGAAATCACCAGTAATCTACAGTTCATGAATATCATTTTACTTAATTTTAATATTTTGATATCTATTATCGAGTAAAATTACTCCTGAATAATGTTAAAAAAAAAAGAGAAACTAGTCGGCAAATCATTTGGTTGGTGTACAAAATTATAACATCCCAATGAATCCAATGCATGCATAACTAATACAGAGTAATAGAAAGGTTTCTTCCATTTTTTTAAAGCCAGGATCGAATTGTTAGAAATGTGAAATTTATAGAGTCGCTGTTTCATCCCAAGTTGACCTTCGGCACATGTACACTGAGGCGGCGCCACCATATACCATGTGTGACGTCACTACTTACCCCTACTTCCTGCCTGACTGCTGCTGGCTGTTTACAGCTGTCATTCTATCCCTTTTTGATTTTCTCTAAACTTGCATAACCAATAAATCAATTGGTACTCTGCTTTAACGAGTGATTCGTTAATATTTCCAATAGGTTATGGGTCCTGACTACGCCCCAAAATTGAAGAAGCAAACCTAAAGTGAAACTGCTAAGCCTAACTCGTGCTAAATATGACGCACCTTGAGAATCAAGTCCGCCAGTTCAAAGGCGAAAACTTCTCCCTTTGGAAATTTCAGTTCCGACTACTATTAGAGCAAAATCAACTTTTGGATATCGTGGACGGCAAAGAAATCAAACCAGAGGTAAGTGACGCTACCTCTGCTATACAGGATGCATGACACGCCAAAGATATCAAAGCCCGAATGCTTATATCACAGGCACTTAAATTAAGATTTCTAGAACCTTTGATGTCCTGTAAAACTGCCGCTCAAATGTGGACAAGGCTCATGTCCATCCACGAACAGAGATCAGAGATCGCAATTGGCATGTTGTGGCAACAATTTTTTGACGCCCGAATGTCGTCATCAGAGGATGTCAGCAGCTATATCGCCAAGATTGAAAATCTTAGTGCAATAATTCAGGATGCAGGAGGAACGATTACAGATGACCAGAAAGTGGCAAAGATAATAAACTCTCTTCCTTCGAGCATGCGGTATTTCATCCCAGCATGGGAGTCTCAAGCGCCGATTACGCAGACTCTAGAGAACTTATCAGCACGTCTTCTGATTGAAGAATGTAGAAACCAGCAGGCCGATTCCTCGCAAGGTACAGCATTCTACCAACAGACTAAACCAAGAATCAAAGAAGATAACATAAAGAAGACTGATTCAGGAAAGATATCAGAACTAAAGAAAAAGACTGAATGCCATTATTGTCACAAGATTGGTCATTGGTCACGGGAATGTCGGAAACGGATTGCCGACCAGCAGAAGAAAAACGAGAAGCGGAAGAACCAAGCAGGGGATTGTGATCATAAAGGTTTCAACGCAGATACCATCCTAAAGTGGAATGATTGCGACATATGGTGGGCAGTTAGCGGAGCTAGCTGCAGCATGACCTTCCGACGTGAATGGTTCAAGTCTTTCACTCCGATCCACAACGATCATAGAATATACTTCGGAGACAACACTTCCGTCCTTGCAGAAGGTACAGGTGACATTGAAATCCTTGCCATGGTGAATGGAGAATGGATTGCAACATCAATCAGGAATGTGCTCTACTCTTCGAAGCTCAAGAAAAAATTGTTCAGCCTGGGAGTGTGCACTGAAAAGGGATACCGAGTAGACATCGACAAGGATGAGCTGCGCATCTACTCAAGAAAAGATCTGAAAGCAGTTGGACAACGCCAAGATGGGCTCTACAAGATGATGTTCCGAGTTACTTCATCTTCACAAGGATTTTCTGCAAAGATCAACAACCTCTAACTGTGGCACGAAAGACTAGCACACATCTCACTCACCACTATTCGAGAAATGGCCAAGAAAGGATTGATCAACGGTTTGCAACCCGAGGACATAAAAGAAGACGATTTCTTCTGTCAAGGCTGCCAAGAAGGAAAAGCTCACAGAAAGCCTAGTCATTTGTCTGAAACAAAGGAGTACAATCCTGGTGAGTTCATTCTAACTGATATCTGCGGCCCTATGCCAACACAATCAATAGGAGGATCACTTTATTTCATTTTATTCAAAGATTATTCCAGTGGCTTTCGCCATATAGATTTCATTAGACACAAATCCGATATTTTACACAAATTCGAAAACTTCGCTAGATTCAGTTATAATCAAACAGGCAATAAAATTAAAGTGATTAGAACCGATAATGCACTAGAATATACCAGTAAAGATTTCACAAATACTTGCAGAAAGTTCGGAATAGTGCATGAATTGTCAGCTCCATATGTTCACGAACAGATAGGGCGCGTAGAACGAGATAATAGAACTATTGTCGAAGCAGCTCGATCGATGCTGTGCGCACGAAATATTCCCGAAGAACTTTGGGCAGAAGCTTGCAATACTGCAACCTTCATTCTAAACCGAACATTCACTAAACAAGCTCCCAATACCACACCCTATGAACTCTTTTTCGGAAGAAAAGTTAGTTTATATAATCTAAAGATTTTCGGCTGTGAAGCATGGTTGCATACACCTAAAGAACGTAGAAGGAAATGGGATAAGAAATCACAAAAGATGATTTTCTTAGGGTACGATAAAACATGCACTAACTTTCGACTCTGGAACCCTTCTACTAGAAAGATTTCTATCTCTAAAGATGTTACTTTTAACGAGACAAAACTCCAACATTACGAACTAGAGGGAGAAAAGCTCATCCCAATAAACATTGACTTTAACCTGCCGGCACCAACGACCGAGGATGAATCATCTACAGCGCTACGGTTTCCCACGCCGTCGGGATTCCACCCGATGATAACTCGATCTAAAAAGAAAGCAGATTCTTGTAACTAACATTTTGTCGATGAGCCTTCAACCTATAAAGATGCTATGGAAAGTCCAAATGCCGAAAAATTGTTGGATGCAATGAAAGAAGAAATAAAAGCGTTAGAATCTAATAACACATGGTCACTCGAAACCCTACCAGACGGATATAAGCCAGTAGGAAGTAAATGGGTTTATAAGCTAAAATCCCATCCCAACTCTACGGCACCTAAATTTAAGGCTAGACTTGTAGCTAAGGGTTACACACAAAGGAAGAACGTAGACTATTTCGACACCTTCAGTCCTGTTGTCAGATATGATTCACTTCGAGTGTTACTAGCAAACGCGGCATCAGAAAGAATGTTCTTAAAACAATTTGACGTAAAGACTGCATTTTTATATGGTGACCTAGACGAAGTCACATACTTAGAACAACCAGAAGGTTTCTCTCAAGGACACAATTTTGTTTGTAAACTACAAAAGAGTCTATATGGACTGAAACAATCGTCCAGAAATTGGAATAGGAAGTTTAAATCCTTCTTAGAGAAACACAATTTTTTTCAATCTAATGCAGATCAATGTGTTTTCACCGGAACTATTAACGACACTCAAATGATCCTTGCTCTTTACGTCGATGATGGACTTCTCATGTCTCGGAACAAGGACGATATCGATTCTATCGTCCAGGAACTATCTCACGAGTTCAATATAACGTCTAGAGATGCAGATTATTTCGTAGGACTTCAGATTGAACAATCAGAGGATAGATCGAAGATCTATATCCACCAATCTTCATACATAAACAAGATTTTAGATAAATTCAACATGATTGATTGCAAACCCGCAGCAGTACCCATGGACCCGAGTACAGTCCTAACTAAAGCTGATTGCCCAGACTTAGATAAAAATGGAAATTCACCAAAATTTCCTTACAGAGAAGCCGTAGGCTCACTAATGTTTGCCTCTTCTGTTTCTAGACCGGACATAGCTTTTGCAACATCACAGTTAAGTAAATACCTTGACAACCCAGGACAGACACACTGGACAGCAATTAAAAATGTATTTCGCTACTTGAAAGCAACATCACAATTAGGAATATTGTACGCTAGCCATCAAGAGTTAACAGGTTACTCAGATAGCGATTATGCTAGGGACATTGATTCAAGGAAAAGTACTACAGGTTACATCTTCATGTTAAACCATGGTGCTGTTTCATGGTCAAGCCAAAAGCAATCGACAGTTGCCCTCTCGACAACAGAAAGTGAATATATTGCTGCCTGTGCTGCTACTAAAGAAATGGTCTGGCTACGCATACTTCTTAAGGATATCGGGATTAAGAAGGACAGACCCACAGTACTCAACATGGATAATCAAGCAGCCATAAAGCTAGTGCAGAATCCCGAGTTCCATAAGAGAACGAAGCACATTGATGTACGATATCACTACATTCGTACTAAACAGGAAGATGGTGAGCTGATCACAAGATATGTCAGCACTCTTCAGCAGACGGCTGACCTCCTGACGAAACCTTTGGGACCGAAACACTTCAGGCGGCTCCTAGAAAACTTGAACGTTATAAATTTCAAGAGGGAGTGTTAGAAATGTGAAATTTATAGAGTCGCTGTTTCATCCCAAGTTGACCTTCGGCACATGTATACTGAGGCGGCGCCACCATATACCATGTGTGACGTCACTACTTACCCATACTTCCTGCCTGCCTGCTGCTGGCTGTTTACAACTGTCATTCTATCCCTTTTTGATTTTCTCTAAACTTGTATAACCAATAAATCAATTGGCACTCTGCTTTAACGAGTGATTCGTTAATATTTCCAATACGAATAAAATTAGAATTCTTCAGCGCAATGGCTAACAATTTCATTCTGTTGTATATATAGGAATAGATAATTATTTTTGAACACTTTGTAGGAAAATGGAACATGATGATGATTATCACTGAATTTCAACACACCTTTGGTTTTACGGAGCTTTTTCAACAGGTTCTTCTTAATCTTTTTGAAATTGGGCATCTTATTGCAGATATTTTTGAAAGGTGCAGACAAACACATGATGGAATTGCAATCGGGGCTTTGTTTTTCTCTAGAACTATTTCAGGCAAGTTTGGAAGTTAGTGTGTTTTCTAATTATATTTGATAGTCATGGAAACATGGAGATTCAAAGAGAATAGAAAAATTTTAATATTATGTATAACCCAATTGATTTCATGTCTCATGATCATAATAATTTGTTGAATTATATGAATATTTATCACTATTCTGTATATTATATATATATATATATATATATATATATATATATATATATATATATATATATATATATATATATATATGTAAAATTGTTACAAATGATCCTGTCGAAGTATGAATAAACTGGCAGTCGTGTACGTGATGTGAATGTCGATGTCCTTCCCGCATGCAGACAACAAGAGGCAGAGGCAGGGCTGGATGTTAGCACCGAGAGTGGTCGGGGACAGCCCAAGGGACAGAGGTAGAGGCCATGACAGCAACCTGGATTCCTAACACTGAGACATGGCGAGAGAGACAGAAGCGGTCTGCCGATGGACACGCTTTAGAACATACTTCCGCTGACCAACTGCTAAAAACCTGTCCTGTTTACAGGGGTCGTCTACATAGAGCCCTGGAGGGGGGGGGGGGGGGGGGTGGCGGCTCATCTGGGCGTTGGCTATTTCCTCCCTTCTGCCCCCAGCTGACCACTCTTTTTATTTTGACGTCAACATTTTGAGATTAAATACAAATAAGGGTGTACAGGTTATATCAATAAAGATATAACATATATACAAAATATGAGGTGGTAGCAAATAGGAGCGGTGTACATTTTAATAGAAGGGTAGGATCTTATAAAGTATCAGCTCTAAATATTTGGAAAATATGTGATATATACTTGAAGTATCATTATTATACTGTTTAAAATATACTATATATCCTTATATATATAAAAGTCAGTGTATGTATGTGGGTACCTATGTCGGCTATACACGTCCACAATACGTAACTAATCTGACTGAAATTTTAACAGTATATAGAGTAGAATCTGGAAAAACTTATAATGAAAATTTCAGGTTTCTATCCCGAATATTCTTCGAGTTTTTTGCAAATTGCGTTGCAAATTTGCCTTTTCGCTCGCAAGCAGCGCCTCTAGCGGTGAAGATGGGAGGTAATATCAGCTGACTTAATGCACATGTAAAACGTGTTTTGACAGGACATAGAGAAAAATCTGGAAAATATATTTATCGGATTTCTAGCCAATAAAAAATAAAATTGACAGGTTCTGGGCAAAAATTGTTTTTTTTAGTCAGAAAATTATGATGACAATATTGCTGTATCATGTTTGATTATCAGATACAAAATTATATCGGGAAAAATCCAAAAAGCAGAGACCACGGGTGAAACCAGTTCATTTTTTTTGTACGCAGGAACAAAATTCTAACAGAAAAACATTCATTCGAGCAGAAAACAAAAGCCAGATCATCTTTCTATAAAAATATCGCTTCTCAGACACAAAGTTTGGAGCGGAACGTTTCACAAGAGTGACATCCACGGCGCCAATTTATAATTGTAACGAATAGTATTTGAAAATCAAAATAATATAATTTTCAAATATCGTTGTGAAAATTTACATTTTTATTTTTATATTTTAAAAACACACAAAGTTTGGAGCGGGACGTTTCACAAAAGTGACATCCACGGTGCCAATTTATAATTGTAACGAATAGTATTTGAATAAAAACATTTAATCGGGTAAACCTGGGCGTTGCCCGGGTCATTCGGCTAGTATGCTTATATAAATGTGTTTTCAAAATTATATTTATGGTCGAATATATTATTTTATTATATATAATTATATTATATCCAAAATAAGTTGCAATTTGATATTTTAATTCCTGTATACAAATAAAAAAGAACATTTTCATATTTATAATATTTATGCTATATATTCGGATTTATTGTCACAGATGCGCAAATGATATCCACGTACCTCACAAAATGTCTATTTATGCACAGATTTAAACCAAAGCGTTTGATTGGCTACCGCGAGAGGTATGAACAAACACATGATTGGCTGTTGTTATCTGAAGAAAGGGTTGATAAATTGATGAAAATTATTCAGATTTAATATTTTAACGAGTATCATTCTCAATAGTATTTTTTCGTACTCGCTGGCTTTTGAAAAGAGTAAAACTTTTGAACAAGGTTTTTCAAATGCATAATATACACACCTATTCAGTATGTATGAAATATAAATAGTTTCAATTTTGATGTCTTTGAGATGACAGAATTATCATATACATTATATTATTTCATCAATAATTCAAAACAGGGCGATTTAAAAAAACTGAATTATAATTTATAATGGCAGTTAATTATGGCAGGAAAAAATTATATTACATACAAATGGCATTAGTGTAACTAAATTGAATGAAAATAACTAACATATAAAAACGGGAATCATATTTATTGAGTAAATATGTTTTAAATTATATTCAAAATTATCGTGTCCATCCATTGGGCCATTTTTCACACAATAGCTAGCAGGAAAACAATTTGTCTACATGTTTCCACGTGAGCGAGGTAGTAGTCCCAGCCCATACCACTAGCAATGTCCTAGTCCTGTTCTGGGTCTACATACAAGTTATTTCACCCCAACCACTAGCACGGTTCTAGTCCAGTTCTTGGCCTACATACAAGTTATCCCACCCCAACCACTAGCAATGTCCTAGTCAATTTCTGGGTGTACATACAAGTTTTTGCCACTCCAACCACTAGCATGGTTCTAGTCCAGTTCTTAGTCTACATACAAGTTATTCCACCCCAGCCACCAGCATTGTACTAGTCCAGTTCTGGGTCTATATACAAGTTATCCCATGCCAACCACTAGCATGGTTCTAGTCCGGTTCTTAGTCTACATACAAGTTATTCCACCCCAACCACCAGAATTGTACTAGTCCAGTTCTGGGTCTATATACAAGTTATCCCATGCCAACCACTAGCATGGTTCTAGTCCAGTTCTTAGTCTACATACAAGTTATTCCACCTCAACCACCAGCATTGTACTAGTCCAGTTCTGGGTCTATATACAAGTTATCCCATGCCAACCATTAGCATTGTCCTAGTCCAGTTCTGAGTCTACATACAAGTTATCCCACCCCAACCACTAGCATTGTCCTAGTCCAGTTATGAGTCTACATACAAGTTATCCCACCCCAACCGCTAGCAATGCCCTAGTCCAGTTATGAGTCTACATACAAGTTATCCCACCCCAACCGCTAGCAATGCCCTAGTCCACTTCTGGCTCTATATACAGGTTAGCCCACCCCAACCACCAGCAATGTCCTAGTCCACAGTTCTAAGTCCACATACAAGTTATTCCACCCCTACCACCAGCAATGTTCAAGTCCAGATCTGAGTCTACATATAAGTTAGCCCACCCTAACCACTAGCATTCTACTAGTCCAGTTCTGGGTCTATATACAAGTTAGCCCACCCCAACCACTAGCAATGTCCTAGTCCAGTTCTAGGAAATAGATTTGGGCCATTCCTCAGACACTTCACATTTCCTTTCATAATTGCAAAAATTGATAAGGGAATTTTGGGTTCTGACTTTCTAAATAAATTTATTCTTTTAATAGATATTCATGGAAAAATATAATAGATGTAAATACCAAATTAGCCGTAAAAAGACAAATATCTGCCATTTCTGAAGAATTTATCGTTAGTGAAACCGACAGCACTAATACAATAACAAGATTGATTTCTGAATATAAAAACCTTCGTACGCCCAATTTGGTACCAGCCGAATTATTGCACAAAGTAAAACATCAAAACACAATAACAGGTCTTCCTGTGATTTCAAAAACAAGACAATTGGATACAAAATGCCTCAGGATGGCACAGCAAAAATTCCAATATATGCTGGAAAATGACATTATTCGTCCATCCAAATCTCAATGGCAAGCCCATTGCACATGACATTGAAAAGGATGGTACGTACCGATCATGTGGAGACTATCGAAGCCTAAATAATATAACCATTCTTGACCGGTACCCCAGTCTTAGATTAGAAGAATTCCATCATATATTGAGAGGAAAAAATGTTTTCCAGAAAAGATGCAGCCAAAACACAGGCAGTTTTACATGAATTCCTGAAAGGTGCCAGAAAAAAGGACAAAAGGAAAATTCCCCCCCCCCATGGACTACAGAAGCAAAAGGTATGTTTGAAAAATTTACCTAAGACCTTTCAGATGTTTCAATGCTAACATATCCCAATTCAGAATTACCTCTGTCTTTGAGCACAGACGCTTCGAATTGGGCAGTCGTAGCAGTCCTTCAACAATATGAGGAAAATGGCTAGAAACCCATAGCCTTTTACTCCAAGAAATTGATTTATACTAAGAAGTCCTATAGCACATATGACCGTGAACTATTGGCAAGCTACCTTTCTGTTAAAAACTTCAAACACATGCTGGGGAAGGAAGAGACTTCAAAATTTACACTTGTCTTAAGCCTTTAAAGTGTCCCTTCATTAAAAAAAAAAGAAAATAATCACCAAGACAACTTAGGCATCTACAATATATCTCAATTCACTACAAATATTGAACATGTTGATGGGAAGAGCAATATTGTAGCAGATACATTATCAAGGATAAAAGAAATGTCAATAATTGATTACAATGAATAGCATTGAAATAGATCAATGACACTGAGTTGATATCTCTAAAACAACAAAACAACCTCAAGTTTCAACAATGTCCTTTACCATCATGAAATATTCTATGGTTTTCGATACTTCAACAAGCAATATTAGACTATTCATTCCCAAAGAATTAAGAAAAAATATGTTTCAGCGCGAATTCATGGAACCGTACATCCTGTAATCAAGGCAAGCGTCAAACAAATGACAGCAAGATTTATTTGGACAAACATAAAAGAAGGATGTACAAGAATGGGCTCGTACATGCATGGGTTGTCAAATTAACAAAATTTCTATGTATAAAAATCTGAAATAAATACTTTCCGAAGACGGCAGATAAATTTAGTGTCGTACACATTGATTGTATCGGTCCACTTATCCGTCAAATGATCACCTTTACTGCCTAATCTGCATCTATATCAGAGCAGAAACCCTTGCAAAAGTATTTTATGAGAACTGGATTGTCCGCTTTGGTATGCCTACCACTGTCATTACTGACTGTGCGAAGCAATTTGATTCAACAGTTTTTAAGGAACTGGCAATCATCTGTGGAATTAAAATTCATAACACACTACTCCATACCATCCTCTATGTAATGGGAAAATAGAAAGATTTCACCGAACATTGAAAACTGCTTACATTGAATACTTACAATGATGATTTGAGAAAATACTTCAGAGACTTGAGGCCAGAAAAATCATCTAAGACATCAAAAGCAATTTTTGTTCATAAGGACATGAATTCTTGCTCACATGTATTCCTGAGAATTGACAGAGTTGGAAAAACACTTGAGCCACCTTATCAAGGACCATACAGGATTATGGAAAGACATGAAAAATTTTTGTTCTTGACATCAACGGCAAGAATATCTCCATATCCATTGATAGACTAAAACCAGCATATTTACCTGCAGTGCACTCTGATAATAACATCAATAAACACAACTCTAATCCTACTGAGCAGACTGTTGCAGATAATTTTCTAACAACAAGTGAAAGAAAAAGTTGTAAGATTTAACCCATGCCCTGCATTGACCAAGCGTAACTTAGTTACTGGTGAGGGAGTGATGTAGCGAACGCTAGACTTATAAACTGTGAATTTTTAAATGGGTAAATTCATGATTTTGTAATTAGGTAAACTACTTTGTTTGTTTTGTAATAATAATCAAAGTATTTTATCCTTCACAAATTATTGAAAACTTTATCATTTACTTTATCTATTTATCAATTATCTTTGTTTTTATTCTTAATTGTTTACTTTTTAAAATAATAGTTAAAAATGTATTAGATTTGTTTATTTAAATTTGAAATATATAAAACATTAAAAGTAACAACTTTTATAAATAAATAAACTAGCGGATGTGCCCGGCTTCGCCCGGGTTTTACCCGAGTGAATGTTTGTCTAACGAACATTTGTTAAAACAATTCTCTTTAAACTTATAAAACGTACTCGGCTTCGCCCGGGGTTTTACCCGAGTAAAGGTTTGTCTAGCGAACATTTGTTAAAACAATTCTCTAAAAACTTATTGAAAAATAAAAAAGATATATTTTGATAATTTGAAACTCGTAAATTTGAATCTCTCGATAAAGTGAACATTTTTTCCCGGTCCCTGTGTGCCTTGTCATCCTGAATTTTGTCTTTCCTAATTTTCTACATTAGAAAATCATAGTTTTATCTAGTGAACATTTTTTCCCGGTCCCTTGAGAAATACTCGATAAGTTGAATAAAATCAATATTAATTGGTTCCCTCGGTAATTGGAAGTTAAAGGAATAGTATCTTCGGCTCGGCTTTTTATATTATATTTACTCTTCATTGCTGGCTTTTTATCTTACATGCATTCTTCATTGTTGGCTTTTTATATCACATTTACTCTTCATTGTTGGCTTTTTATCTTACATTCACTCTTCATTGTTGGCTTTTTATCTTACATTCATTCTTCATTGTTGGCTTTTTATCTTACATTCATTCCTCATTGTTGGCTTTTTATATTACATTCACTCTTCATTTTTGGCTTTTTATATTACATTTACTCTTCATTGTTGGCTTTTTATCTTACATTCACTCTTCATTGTTGGCTTTTTATATTATATTTACTCTTCTTTGTTGGCTTTTTATCTTACATTCATTCTTCATTATTGGCTTTTTATATTACATTTACTCTTCATTGTTGGCTTTTTATCTTACATTCATTCTTCATTGTTGGCTTTTTATCTTACATTCACTCTTCATTGTTGGCTTTTTATCTTACATTCATTCTTCATTGTTGGCTTTTTATATTACATTCACTCTTCATTGTTGGCTTTTTATCTTACATTCACTCTGTTGGCTTTTTATATTACATTTACTCTTCATTGTTGGCTTTTTATCTTACATTCACTCTTCATTGTTGGCTTTTTATATTATATTTACTCTTCATTGTTGGCTTTTTATCTTACATTCATTCTTCATTGTTGGCTTTTTATATTATATTTACTCTTCATTGTTGGCTTTTTATCTTACATTCATTCTTCATTGTTGGCTTTTTATATTACATTTACTATTCATTGTTGGCTTTTTATCTTACATTCACTCTTCATTGTTGGCTTTTTATCTTACATTCATTCTTCATTGTTGGCTTTTTATATTACATTTACTCTTCATTGTTGGCTTTTTATCTTACATTCACTCTTCATTGTTGGCTTTTTATCTTACATTCATTCTTCATTGTTGGCTTTTTATATTACATTCACTCTTCATTGTTGGCTTTTTATCTTACATTCATTCTTCATTGTTGGCTTTTTATATTACATTCACTCTTCATTGTTGGCTTTTATCTTACATTCACTCTGTTGGCTTTTTATATTACATTTACTCTTCATTGTTGGCTTTTTATCTTACATTCACTCTTCATTGTTGGCTTTTTTATATTATATTTACTCTTCTTTGTTGGATTTTTATCTTACATTCATTCTTCATTGTTGGCTTTTTATATTACATTCACTCTTCATTGTTGGCTTTTTATCTTACATTCACTCTGTTGGCTTTTTATATTACATTTACTCTTCATTGTTGGCTTTTTATCTTACATTCACTCTTCATTTTTGGCTTTTTATATTATATATACTCTTCATTGTTAGCTTTTTATATTACATTTACTATTCATTGTTGGCTTTTTATCTTACATTCACTCTTCATTGTTGGCTTTTTATATTATATTTACTCTTCATTGTTGGCTTTTTATCTTACATTCATTCTTCATTGTTGGCTTTTTATATTATATTTACTCTTCATTGTTGGCTTTTTATCTTACATTCATTCTTCATTGTTGGCTTTTTATATTACATTTACTATTCATTGTTGGCTTTTTATCTTACATTCACTCTTGATTGTTGGCTTTTTATCTTACATTCATTCTTCATTGTTGGCTTTTTATATTACATTTACTCTTCATTGTTGGCTTTTTATCTTACATTCACTCTTCATTGTTGGCTTTTTATCTTACATTCATTCTTCATTGTTGGCTTTTTATATTACATTCACTCTTCATTGTTGGCTTTTTATCTTACATTCATTCTTCATTGTTGGCTTTTTATATTACATTCACTCTTCATTGTTGGCTTTTATCTTACATTCACTCTGTTGGCTTTTTATATTGCATTTACTCTTCATTGTTGGCTTTTTATCTTACATTCACTCTTCATTGTTGGCTTTTTATATTATATTTACTCTTCTTTGTTGGCTTTTTATCTTACATTCATTCTTCATTGTTGGCTTTTTATATTACATTCATTCTTCATTGTTGGCTTTTTATATTACATTTACTATTCATTGTTGGCTTTTTATCTTACATTCACTCTTCATTGTTGGCTTTTTATCTTACATTCATTCTTCATTGTTGGCTTTTTATATTACATTTACTCTTCATTGTTGGCTTTTTATCTTACATTCACTCTTCATTGTTGGCTTTTTATCTTACATTCATTCTTCATTGTTGGCTTTTTATATTACATTCACTCTTCATTGTTGGCTTTTTATCTTACATTCATTCTTCATTGTTGGCTTTTTTATTACATTCACTCTTCATTGTTGGCTTTTATCTTACATTCACTCTGTTGGCTTTTTATATTACATTTACTCTTCATTGTTGGCTTTTTATCTTACATTCACTCTTCATTGTTGGCTTTTTTATATTATATTTACTCTTCTTTGTTGGATTTTTATCTTACATTCATTCTTCATTGTTGGCTTTTTATATTACATTCACTCTTCATTGTTGGCTTTTTATCTTACATTCACTCTGTTGGCTTTTTATATTACATTTACTCTTCATTGTTGGCTTTTTATCTTACATTCACTCTTCATTTTTGGCTTTTTATATTATATATACTCTTCATTGTTGGCTTTTTATATTACATTTACTATTCATTGTTGGCTTTTTATCTTACATTCACTCTTCATTGTTGGCTTTTTATATTATATTTACTCTTCATTGTTGCTTTTTATCTTACATTCATTCTTCATTGTTGGCTTTTTATATTATATTTACTCTTCATTGTTGGCTTTTTATCTTACATTCATTCTTCATTGTTGGCTTTTTATATTACATTTACTATTCATTGTTGGCTTTTTATCTAACATTCACTCTTGATTGTTGGCTTTTTATCTTACATTCATTCTTCATTGTTGGCTTTTTATATTACATTTACTCTTCATTGTTGGCTTTTTATCTTACATTCACTCTTCATTGTTGGCTTTTTATCTTACATTCATTCTTCATTGTTGGCTTTTTATATTACATTTACTCTTCATTGTTGGCTTTTTATCTTACATTCATTCTTCATTGTTGGCTTTTTATCTTACATTCACTCTTCATTGTTGGCTTTTTATCTTACATTCATTCTTCATTGTTGGCTTTTTATATTACATTCACTCTTCATTGTTGGCTTTTTATCTTACATTCACTCTGTTGGCTTTTTATATTACATTTACTCTTCATTGTTGGCTTTTTATCTTACATTCACTCTTCATTGTTGGCTTTTTATATTATATTTACTCTTCATTGTTGGCTTTTTATATTACATTTACTATTCATTGTTGGCTTTTTATCTTACATTCACTCTTCATTGTTGGCTTTTTGTCTTACATTCATTCTTCATTGTTGATTTTTTATATTACATTTACTATTCATTGTTGGCTTTTTATCTTACATTCACTCTTCATTGTTGGCTTTTTATCTTACATTCATTCTTCATTGTTGGCTTTTTATATTACATTCACTTTTCTTTGTTGGCTTTTTATCTTACATTCATTCTTCATTGTTGGCTTTTTATATTACATTCACTCTTCATTGTTGGCTTTTTATATCATATAGAAAATCATAGTTTTATCTAGTGAACATTTTTTCCCGTGTCACATTGCCATGTCATCCTGAGATAATTTTACTTTTGATAAATAATATTTAAGATAACAAACTTAGTGATAAGAAAACTTGTTATCATCGTCACAATGGGGGCGCTGCTTGCGAGGTAAATCTACAAATCTGCAAGTAACTCTAAGGATATTCAAGATATTCATGAAATTATTTTTCAAAAACCTTCCCGGTGATATACCTAATAATATCCCAAAATTTCACGGCGATTGGATGTATGGTTTTTGAATCTATAGAGTACAAACAAACAAACAAACAGACAGACAGACAGACATTCAATTTTATATATATAGATAATATCATTTAAAATAATAATAGTATTTATAAATATTTCTAATTATATATGTAAATAAAAAATGTTAATCATCACCAATATAAAATATATAAAAAATGTGGAATAATAAACAGTTGCTAGATGGCTTTTGTTTGATTCTTCAAAATCTATAAATAATTAAAATAAAATATTGTTGTGTCTAAATAACTACTTGTTACCTGTTTTTACTTTAATTCTGATTATAGTACTTGTAGCAAAATATGACTCAATAAGCCGTGTCAGCCAACAGTATTGGCGTTTGTTAGCTAGGACAGATCGCTTTTATCCTTCTATATTGATTGTTTTGAGAAAGCTGTTTTTTTCGGATATGATTCATTATATTAATATTTTTAATTGATGTTTGTGCTCTCAATGATTCACGGCTCTTTACTTTGAAAGCCTTAATCACAATTACCTTTAAATCGATGTAATTTTGAATGTAATAATTGTTCCTTATTTTGAGTAAAATATAAAAATTGGTACTTGTGGAATTTTAAAATAGGTTGCATTCCCCTCAATTTAAATTCTTATGTGGACATATTTCTGAGCGTATATTAAAGGCTATAAACATTTAAGAAACACATTCAAAAGCTCAATGAAATTTAGTGGTTAAACACTTTAATCGCGAATATTTTATATTTTAATATGTAATTTTGATTTTGAACAATGAATATCAAATTTCATGTTTTAAATCTACATTTAATAAAAACAACCTTTTATAATTTAAAATAAAAATTTGTTGTATATATATATTAATTAATTGTTCCACAGAGTGTGTGTAATCTCACAGGTAAATAGGCGCTAACCGAAACAGAAAAAGTTCCTTTGTTTAATATTAGTTTCCCTTTTATATTTTGTTCTCTCTCTTGTAAATCAATAAATATAATGTTTAATTAATAATTATTGGAATCAGTTTCATTAATAATTCTAAGCAAAGTCAACAATTGGTAGCAGAGCGTGGTTATTTGATATAAAGCTCAAAAGCGAAAATAATCAATCTGAAGATTAAGCATGAAGTTTATTCTGATCGGTAAACTGAAGCACTTCTGAGGATATTAAAAGTATTTATAAAGATTAAGTTAAATTATATCTATATATTGCATGTATAAAAGCTACCCAATATTTAAAATAAATTTGAAATATATATTTGTATTTAAATTTATTAGTTTGTTTATATTAGTTAAAAAGGCGAAAATGGCTGAATATAATTTTTTATCCCAAACAAAAATTGAACCATTAACAGGAACTAATTATCAAATTTGGGCGTTGAAAATCGGCGCAGTTCTGAGAGGAAGAAAATTATATAAATGTGTAATTTCTGATCCACAGAACCTGATATGAAAGACAAAAGTTCTTGGGACAAGAACAAGCTGGAATGTTCATAGGAGAAACAAATGCGAAGAAAGTATGGGATTCACTGAGAAAAACATACACAGGCAATTTGGAAGATAAAATTATTGATATAGGCTTAGAATTAAAGAACATTAGAATGAAAGATAATGAAACTGTAGATGAATATATAACAAGGGCAAAAAATATTGCTGCGAGAAGTTCATCATTAGGACATCAATTTCCCTCAAGAGAACTTTCATTTCATATTGTTAGGGGCCTACATCCAAGGTATGAAAATATTGCTATTGTCTTATGATTTAAGAGAGAGGCAACAATTGAAGATATTCAACAAATTCTGAGAGAAGAGGAGTCAAGAAGAAATATGAGATTGAATCAATCGGTTGAGAATGGGCATGAACAAGCATACAGAATTAAAGATAGAAAGGTTAAACAATTTCAACCAAAAAGATGTTTTGTTTGTAATAAAAAGGAACATCTAGCTAATGATTGCTGGTTTCGAGATAAACAGAAACAAGGATATCAAAAGAAATGGACTCCTGATTATAGAAATCAAAAATGCAGTAAGGAACATTCTAATAACCTAGTGGATACTGTGAGAAGTGGATTTAATGAGAAAGCATTTAAAACATATGTAAAATAATTTGAAGATTCACCAGATGAAAGAAATGATAGGCAAATATGGTGTATAGATTCAAGATGCACCGCACATTTAACCCCAAACCTAACTTTGATGGAAAATGTGACAGAGTACAAAAGTGAAAAAAAATCTAGCTGAGAAGGGCAAAACTACCCAAGCCATAGCCAAAGGAGATATGAGACTTAATACACGCACAAGTGAAGGCCAAGAAAATATTCGCATCAAAGATATCTTACATGTACCAAATCTAAGAAATAATTTCTTGTCAGTATACGAATTAGTCAACAAAGGAAATTCAGTTATTTTCAATAAGGATGGAGAAAAAATTATAATGAAGGGAATGATTTAGTTGTTGAAGCATATATTAAAGATAGAATGTTTATGATGGACACAAAACTAAGAAAAGCACCAATAGCAAAAAATGAAAATGTCATGGTTTTTGATATGTTTTGATTTTTTAAAATTATCAACTCTCTATTTTAAAAACTCAATATTGATACGTGCTGTAAACATCTCAAAATTATTATTCTCATATTTAATTTTTCATAGAACTTTATTCCAATAATCATCATCACTTAGCATTGTTTACATGACGACTTTGTAAAAATGAGACGTTGGTTAAAAATAAAACTAACGAGACATACATTCTTGATTATTTATTTCCTTTACATTAAAAATAGCTATAAAAGAAAAACCTACATACATCCGCTACAATATAACTATTTTATTCAATAAAATATTTTAGCACCTAACATTTTGATATGATATTAAGTTGCAATCATTTATGTAAATGTGATATAGTGGATATAATAAATAAAAATATAAAGGAATTGATTCCACCCTTCAGTGTAGCATATAAAAGCAGAATGATCCAATACAGAATTAGTGCTCTAAAGAAGCTGTCTGGTGGATTAAATTAGCCGAACCGATGGGGAGGTTCACCACCACAAACAAAACGGCAATCTATTCTTTGGTACTCTTCAAAATCACATCCTCTTAAGAAAGTTCGCAGAGCTCGAAGTGTTGGAAAACAAATGTTCGTTTTTTTTTTAGAAAAAGTGGTTTCATTTATTTTGTGAAGTCAAAACATCAAAGGACAGTTAAAATGATTGGTATAAAACAAATATATTCCAGCAATATTTGAAAAAAAATCAAGCAAAGCAGACCAAGAGTTCAACTTAGAGGAGTCCTTCTTCACCATGACAATGCAAGACCGCACACCTCAGGCCAAACATTAGACCTTTCAGCCAACTATGGTGTCCAATTAGTCACTCATTCACCATATTCATCAGAATTAGCATCTTGTGACTCTTTTTAATATTTCCAAAAGTTATGTATAGAAGGATAAAATTTAACACTGATGATGGAGCACTGCAAGTCTTTATCAATGTTTTAAATTCCATCCACGAAGATCACTGGTGTAAATACTTCGATAATTGGATTTCGGGGATGAAATCTTGCATAGTTGCTAAGGGTGAATACTTTGAGAATTTCTGGTGAGAATTCAAGTAAATCATAGATTTTAATGAAAAACAGAATGCACCAAGGTAATTTCATCAATTAGCTCTATATATCAGTATAAATTGGAATTAAATTTTAGGGAAAGAAATACAAAATCAAGGTAAATTTTATATTCTAAAACATTCATATAATTCTCACATAAATCAGATAATGAAAATACAACGTGTGATCAATAATATTCAGGAATGAGACTGGATCACGTAAAATATTCAAAATAATGAAATAATTTTATAAGGACCTTATAGATAAAACATTTATCAACACGTAGAAAAAGAATTGATCACACAGACGCACGCGTTCACGTTTTTTCGAATATATATTTCTACGTTGCACTTTGGCAAACAACCATTAATAAATCAATTTGAGCACAAGGGGAGAGCACACGCATACATAATATTTAAACAGCTCTTTTTCATCGATTAAAATCGAAACAGCAGAGTTTTATTAGAGAATTTTGAAAGTTGGAACGCAAATATTAATAATATACATAAATATTTATAATATAAATCCAATATTGTAGTAATAAACTGTATATCAAATTAATTTACACTAGGTATGTAGAATAAATATTTTTATTAATAAAAAAGCACCATTTTCTGTGCCCAAAAAATATAAAATAGAAGAACTTCTCGTTCAAGAATAGCCTTCAGCCAGAGGTGGGTTTCGGCGAAGACTCTTCACGTCATTTACTGGTTCGGCAGTTCTTGAGCTGGTGATGATCGGCTAGTTGATGGAGAGTGAAGCCGAGGTGATGGCAGTATAGGGGTCGGATAGCTGAGGATGGGACTGTGGAATATGCTGAGGCGAGATGTTTGAAGAGAGGACTGTGGAATATGCTGAGTCCAGATAGCTGAGGAAGGGACTGTGGATTGTGCTGTCCAAATAGCTGAGGAGGGAACTGTAAATGGGGAGATGTTGGATAGTTGAGGATGGGACTGTAGAATGTGCTGAGGCTGGATAGCTGAGGTGGGGACGGTAAAGTGTGCAGATGAATATCAGGGCAGAAGATATCATGAATTGAGATTGCTTTTAAAAACGACAGAATAAAAATTTATAAAACAGAATATTTATATATATTACTATAATTATGAAGGATAAGAATTTTGCTATATAGGAGTTCAGAGTTTATGTTTATATGTCCTTACGGTTTTATGGGATCAATAGAGATTAATAATTGGAGGTACTTGTATAATGCAGTGTTTTAAATTTGATATATTAAACAATGACCAGGCTTCTTACTCTTTTTAAATCTATTTAGTGATGCTCTAGGTTTACGAATTTTGATTTTTCTTTCGAATTGAAAATATGTTAAAATTCAGATTTAATACTGAGAGGCTATTTTCCAAGTGAGATTGAGCGCAGATGGATGTATGTGTAATTGATTGTGTATGTATGTTTATGTGCATGTGTGTATTTCTGTAGATATTTGTGTTTGTATGGGTGTATATGTGAATGTAGGTTTCTGTTTGCCTCTATGTCTATGTGTATATATGGGTGTGTGTGGATGTATGTATGTGTGTATGTTTATGTGAAGGCCTGTATGTCTATGAGTGTATGGGTGTATGTTTATGTGAAGGCCTGTATGTCTATGAGTGTATGGGTGTATGTTTATGTGTGTACATGGGTCTATCTGGATGTATGTGTTTATGCGTGAATAAATATATTTGTATTCCTGTGAGTATATGGGTACATGAAGATGTATCTATGTGTATTCCTGTATGTCAATATGTGAATATATGTGTATATGAGTGCATTTGTATGTCTATTTGCGCGTGGGTATGAATGTGTATGAATATGAATGTTTTGTGCTCGGTTCTTAAAATTACCAGGTTGATGGGGCGTTAGGAAATCAGATTTTTAGATGATTCCCTTGAATTCACTATTTCTAGAGCTAAATGGTCGATAACCTAAAATATTTGGGGATTTTTAAGTAAAATGAAATATAACAGAAGAGGATGGACTATTGGATTTTGGATAACCCTGATATTCATCTGCACACTTTCAATGAGTATTATTCAATAAAAGATGGTAGTTGAATAATTCGATGACGTAGAAACATTGGTTGAATTGGGATCAGTTTTCATGACTTTAAAGCCGCTCAAATTCCAACTTTAAATGGTAGATTGAGAATGACTTGATTGGAAATATTATTTCTGGGTACCAGATTCATATTTTGGGAGGGAATTGAATGGAAATTGAGATTTCTGCGACTGTGATGGGAAGTTTTAGAATAAAATTGAATAGTGACGGGATGGTAACAAGGTTATTTTTTTCATTATTGTTTCAGATTTCTTTCAAGGACTGATTTTAAATAGGTAAATATGCTTTATGGTTAAATAACTATTCAGAAAAAAATGTAGAAGAAGGCAGAAATATATGAAACTGAATGCTTATAATAATGGGCAGGAACTTGTGATGATTTCTCATTCACCCTTTGCTCAGAAATTCTCAAAAAATCGCTTGGGTTTTCTAAATATCCAAGGTATTTTTGCGTCTTTGGCGCTTTCTGGCGTTGTCAAATATTTAGCCTCGATTTGAGTGCCTCTATCTATCTTGTAGGTAGCTCCTCCAGTAGCCCGCTTATTGGCCTGCATCAGCATAAAATTTAGTAGTGTTATTTTGAAGATATTTAAATTATTTTTTAGTGATTTTTTCAAAATATTTTCATGAACTATATAAATTTATTAATTACAATATAACTGAATATATATATTACCATCATCTTATATTGAATAAAATGTGAATATTCGATCATTCCTCATAATATAGAATAATAGGAGATTTGAAAATTTGAATTGAGGCAATCCATGGTTAAAATATAATTTACAGAAAAGTGAGATATTGCATAAGCATCAGGTTTACCAATTATTACAGAATATTCTGTTGAAACGATATTTTCATATTACTGCAATCTATATTTTAACATCACAAGTAGGTTGAATTACCAATTTATCCAGGAGGCCGTTGGCGAACGCGAGCTGCAAACAAAAACTCTCGAGTTTTAGCGATAGAAGAATGTTTTTTTTTTTAAACTCACGTGTTCTTTCAAGGCGTTGATGAACTCCTCCTGGTCACTGAGGTCGTCCAATAATTCTTGGCATCTCAGCTGTGACCGTTCAGACACTGATTAGATATCTTAACCATACCGCTTCCAACTGAACATATTATGGCAAAGTATAGGTTATTTAACTAATTTAAACAGATTTACTAATAATTTAGAAATATCAATGTGTCATCTTAATTGTTTAATTTTCTAGCTTTACTCTTTTTATAATTATAGAAATTTTGAAATAAAATATTGCTGTACCGCTGCAATATATTTTCCTTCTAATATAGAGATAAGAGAGTGGTCATTTTTATGTTTATATTCTGCTACTCTGTAAATTTTCATCGTGGCTTAACTTTTGTTTACCATTCATAGTTTGTTCTTGCCTGAAATAAATTGCTATCCTATCCTGAAGTTGGTCTTCTCTAATTTTCCACGTGGCATTTTGGTGGAGATGCTGGGTAAGTTAGGGAAGACAAACTGAAGACCGCCGAGAAGACCTTGAAGCCATGGATGCTGAGATATATATTTTCGGAGACTGACTCCAGGATTTCACCGCCGTGCTAAAGCCAAGACTTCCCTCGAGGACGACGATGTCCCTGAGTGAATATAAAGCAGCGGGGGACAATTATTATGATGTGATTTAATATGGAGCAACTGATTAGCAATTTTTATTAGTGTTCGCGGTATTTTTACCTCTTCTCTAAATATGATCGTCCCCTACCGTTCTTATTTTCACTCAGTAACATCTAATTGCTCAATGACAGAAAATTAAATATTTTATTTTTTCCTTCTCAGTGAATTTAAAGAAAAGCTTTTTAGAAAATATATTTTAAAATAATTATTTAGTTAGTTTAAGTCATGAATTTACAAAATTTAGAATAAAATGTTCAATGGTGATTAGGCCTTGAATAAACGGAAGCTTGCTCGCGGCGGATTGGTCAATTCCTTGTAAGAGGCGTAGTATAAGACTTAATCCTGGCCACTCCGACCACCCAGAAGTCTGAAAATTTGTACACCTGAATTGTCATTGGACTGAGTGAGTGTTAAAAGTTTGATACTTCTATGTGATCTGGAGAGGCATTTTGGAATTTTACCGTTTCTGGCCAATCTGACAACCGCGAGTCAAAATATTTGTCAACTTGCATTGTCATCAGGTTCTAATAAGTGTAAAAAAATTAAGATTTCTATAAGTATCCTAAAAATCTATTAAATGTTTGAGGACCGACAGACGGATAGACAGGGATATACATTCTTATATATGCATTTCGAAATGAATAGATAGGTAAGTTGCGTGCGCACGTCCCTCCCTTTTTATTTATAAATATAAACTATTTAATGCGATTATTTTATTTCCGATAAATTTCTACATCCTTACTGAAATTAATAACATAATGCGAATGTTGACTTATAATTGGTATATTGCAACACTGTTGAGCCAGTCTCTCCCAATATTTCTTTCTTTGAAATAAGAGCAGTACATTTTTTAGCAAGTGAGTGAAATGTTTTAGAATGGGAATTCTACATTTTATAAATTGAAAATAATTGATTTTATTTGATACAGCATTCTCTTTTTACGATAATCTACAGTATCTGCAAGAACTATTCAACTAACGAATGATTTTCACACAACCAAAAATAGGAATTAATAGGTATAAACTACTGGAAAGGTTTCAAAATAATTGAAGTGTAACCATTAGCGAGAGAAGTAGTATTAATATATGTTCACAGAAAACTATAAAAAGCGGTTTATGGATAAATTTTAAAAAATATATTTTGATAATCAACTCCTTTATAAAACAAGAAAAAGACGATGCGCTTTTCAAGCATACACCATTGAACAAATAGATTCGTTTGTTCATTTGTTTGAAAATAAAATCAGAGGTGGGTCCTCAACATACATTGAGTGATAATGTAAAATGTAAAGCGAAACATGAGAGTTACTGAGCTATTGTTTTACATTAATTCAGCTCAAATATTAGCAAAAAATTAATTATAAAGTCGCATCTGACACTTCATTTAAAGTTTTAAAAAATGCTATTATTTAATAGTGGTAACTGAAAATGGTTTTCTATACTTTTGAGTGGATATATATTTTTTATACTGTATGAAAGGGTTTAATTGTTTAAGGGTGTAATCTGAAAATATTTTCTCTATTTTAATAATTTAACTGAAAGTACATTTCTAAATTATTTTAATTATTTGTTTTTCTTTATATTAAATTGACAATATATAGAGTTTGAATTATTCAAAATAGCATATGGAATCTTTTAGAAGTCCTAGAATTGATCAATCTTAAATTTGTAAACGTTCAAAACCTATAAGAAGATGTAGAATGTAAAATAAATAGATTAAACATGACCTAATTTTATCGCCGCAATTTCTATCAATAAAGATAAACCCTTACCTCTAGCGGAGATGGAACCTCTATTTCAACAATAGGGGGGACTTTTGCAACTGAAAAACAAAGTGATATATGAACATGTTTATATTAATTTAGTATATAGAGAGAGTCGCAAAATATTTCAATTGAAATGGAATTTCAACCCATTACTTCTTGTAACAGACCAATGAAAGATAAAGACCTCTACTATCCCATCATCAAACTCATCTCTAAACCTGAAACCAAATTGGTTCACAAAATCCCGTGTAGCTCCTACAACTTTGAATATATAGGCGAAACAGGAAAACCTTAGAATAACAAGTGAACAAACAGGTCGGGAAAACAAAATAAAATAATTCTCTCTTTACCAGAAAAGCAGTGGAATCGTATAATTATAAGAAGATAAGAGATTAATATAAAAATTGGCCATCAGAGGTATAAAATATATAACAGGATAATAGGAAATAAATATACCACGGCTACATTCAGTTCCTAAAATGATGTTAGAAATCCCACAAATGATAACTTCAACAGCGAGACAGATAAGCACGTATGATTGTGAACTGCTCGAAATGTCAATTTATTTTGTGATAAATTAATTTGATGATAACAAAACTATATATAAATTTTAGTGTTTTTCTCATTAGAAGTACACATTTTATAAGAACATATTTTGAAATTTATATTAACACGGTTTATAAAAGTGAAATATTAACATCCACCTTTATGTACTGTAAAGGTCAGAGATACAGCAGTGTTATTGGGTGACCACCCTCTTTCTAACCCAAAACGATATATTTTGATGAACGATTTCCTCCAAAAGCAATTATAAGTTAGGTGTATTTACTGGCGGCCACTCACTACTGAATTCATCATTGTGCCATCTTTACTACGGTTAGTAGTAAGTGTACTCTATCAAATTCAATTTTCAAAAAATATTGTTCATATTCGCTGTTGTAGAATATCTGACCGACAGTAGACCACATGCTAACAGCAAAATATTTTAAACTAATTTGGTATTTTTTTGACATAAACTGATGATTGCCAATAACAAGAATATCTCAGAAATGTATTATTTATATTTTATTTTAGTATGACTTTAAGAATAATAAATCGCTACACTTTTGTTAGCTAGAATGATATAAATTATGGTCAATTGCCTAATTACAAAATTGATCTAGCTTTTTTATTTCTCTCTTTGATAAAATTACAAGTTTGTAAGCATGTCCCTATCAATATCTCCATTGAAATAGCAAGTAGTGTGGACGTGATATAGATCCTCGAGGGTGTCATTGTAGGTAATTTCTACTTTTGCAATTTTGAAGTTTTCTTCTTCCAAAAATAAAATGATAAATTATTGATTTCTCCACGTATTCTACTTGCCTCAGATGTGACCAGACTGCCCGTTGCCCTCCCCCCACACTGGAATACCGTTTTTGGAGCCTCACACATGGCAGCTGGAGACCACCCATCTTTCCCCAACTTTACTCCGGAAGTTCGGCCTCTCGGATAGCTTGTCATCCATTTTACACTGCGATGAAAAATATTGTGAGACTTTATTTACTGGATCGTTTCTTAGAGTTCTAATACTGTATTAGGCGATTCTACTTATACATGCTACCCTGAAGGGTGGACTCTCAGAAATGGTATTCTAGCAAATAATGGACATAATCTTTTAGGATAAAATAATTATATATAAATACTAGCGGATGTACCCGACTTCGCCCAGGTTTTTCTCGAGGGAATGTTTGTAGTCTGGTAATAAGAAAATATACGTACACCTAAACACTATTAGAGAAAAGAGAAACCACGGAAGGTGAACAGAAAATGCTTACAATGGATGTATATGTTTACGATATCAAGTTAAATAAAAACAAAGGTAAAATTTGCATATGTTGGTCACTATAAATTTGTATATTTGTTAGGCGAAATCAGAAACATGATAAAACAATTGGGTATTTAAAAACAAATGTAGAAATAAAAGTTGAAATATAATAAACAATGTTAAAGATTAGTTAATTATTAATTAAGATTATGTGTGAATATGTGAGAAAGATGTAATATCGTTGTTGTTTTTTAGATTGAGATTATTAGCTAGTATGTAAAAAAATTAACTCTGTTGATTTTTATTTTTGTATTTATATATAAATAGAATTAACTCTGTTGATTTTTTTTTGTATTTAATCGATAACAGCGAAGTTACGCATGTTAATGTTAGGAAATATATTTTGATGTTAAGCAAAACCTGCTCCATCTCGTTTTACATAAATGTTGAAAATTTGGTTGAAATTGATGCATTGTAACGAAAGTTTTTAGTGATGTCCACTTATGAAATTTCCATTTTATTAATATAGATTTATTTCGAGCAATGCTTTTCCACAAACAATAAGGAAAAGTCCAGTTAAGCATAAATTAATATGAAGAAATAACGCGCCATTTTCAAATATGTATATAGAAAATGAAAATATTAAGGTATGAATGTTGCATTAGCACGCCATCTGGTATGAAAATTCAGAACTATTATAGACTTGTATGATTCTTTTAAAATTTAAACAATTTTACTGCCCTTACTGAAATGGAATTTCAATTTTGAAATTGTTTAATTTTTTTAAAGAATGCGTCTATAATAGTTTCGAATTTTCATTATGGTATGCATTATTTTTTTTTACACAGAAAACAAAATTTTACTGCTCTTATTGAGATTAAAATTGTTTGCGAGAGAGAATTGCTAGATGAAAATATTTATATTTAGAACTACTGCGCTAAAAGCTAATGTCCATTATTTTGCCTGAATACCATTTATGAAATTCCACTCTTCAGTGTAGCATATATAAGCAGTTTCATCCAATAAAATATTAGGGCTTTAAGAACTTTGAATAAAAATGATCTGGGGACTTTCAAGAATGCAGCAGTTTTTAATAGGCATGTCCTGTAGCGAAGGAGACAAAAACTGCTTTATTTTTCATTTCGTTCTTAAGAGTAGGTTCTTTCACGTCTACCTGTAACTGAAAAAACCTATGTTGCATTGACACACTGGAAAATATGTAACTCATATTGTGTGTTCTCAAATAGTTACCACACCTTCTATAAATTATTTAAGAATTGTTCTAGTATAAATTGAAGTTAATTTGTTTATGTTTTGTATTATAGTAAACCATGGTTCAAATGGGATGGAAGGAGATTGGTATTAGGTCAGGTATTGTCAAAAATAAGCCTGGCGGTGGTTTCGACCTCCCTATTTGACCACCATACCATCTCACCACCTCTTCAACCTTGGATTAGTCAAATTGAAATATTTTGCTGATATTATATATAGAGTAAAATTCATTACATATATCAGTTTAATTCTGGGTGTGCGATAGACGGAACAAGTCACCTTTAACCTACAGCTGATGAATATCATATTCCATAATTTTAATATCTGGTCTAGTTTAATATTCTATTTTTCATCGAATAAAAATACTCTTGAATAGTGTTCGAGGAAAACCATTTGGAAAATTTTGGTTCGTGTACAAAATTCATGTAACATTCCCCAATGACTTCATTAGACTAATGCATAGCAAAAGAAAAGGTTCATCCTTTCATCAAGTACAGGCTTGAAAAAAAATAGCATTAATTAGCGAAATGGCAACAAGTTCTTAGTCATCCTATTGTATATATAAGGATGAATAATTTTGTTTGAACCTTTTGTAGGAAAACAAAACATGATGATGATTTTCACTGTAGTTCAACACACCTTTGGCTTTGCGGAATTTTTTGAGCAGGTTCTTCTTAAACATTTTAATTTTGGGCATCTTATTGCAGATCCTTTTGAATGGTGAAGAAAAACACATGACGAAATTGCTATTGGGGGCTTTGTTTTTACTTATGAACTATTTAAGGCAAGGTTGAGAGTTAGAGTGTTTTTAATTATACCTGACAGTCATGGAAACATGGAAATTCGAAGAGAAAATAAATATTTTAATATATCACAATTGATTTCATGTCTCATGATTATGATAATTTGTTGAATTATATATGAATGTATATGTAAAATTGTTGCAAATGCCGACGTATGGATAAGCTGGCAGTCGTGTACGTGAGGCGAGTGTTGATATTCTTCCCACACGCGAACAACAATAAGCAGAGGCAGGGCTAGATTTTAGCACAGAGAGGGATCGGAGACAGCCCCCGGGACAGAGGTAGAGGCCATGACACAAACTTGGATGCTTATCACCGAGACATGGAGAGAAAGACTGTGTGTTAGACAGTAGCCGTCTGCCGAGAGACACACCCTAGAACCATCTGCTGCTGACCCCCTGCCAAAAACTTACCGGGGTCGTCTATAAAAATGTCCCTCGGGACCCCGCATGGGCTGGGCGTTGGCTTTTTTCCTCCCTTCTGTCCCTGCCACCAGCTGACCGAACGCTCTTTGGATCTTTATTTTTGACGTCACCATTTTTATCTATATACATATATAAAAATGAATGTATGTGTGTGTGTGTCTGTCCTTTATGCCTGACCAAACCACTCATTGGAACGCCATGAAACTTTGGGAAGTTATTTAGTATAGTACTGGGAAGGTTTTTGAAAAATAATTTCTTGAATATCTTGAATATCCTTAGAGTTATTTGCAGATTTGTAGATTTAACTCGAAATCAGCGTCCCCATTGCGACGATGATAACAAGTTTTTTTATCTATAAGTTTTATTATCACTATGTTTATTATCTTAAAGATTATTTATCAAAAGTTATCGAGTATTTTTCAAACGACCGGGAAAAAATGTTCACTAGATAAAACGATGATTTTGTAATGTAGAAAATTAGGAAAGACAAAATTCAGGATGACACGGCAATTTATTTGAGACAAGAATAATGATACAATTCAAAGGCAAGATACTATTCCTTTAACTTCCAATTACCGAGGGAACCAATTAATATTGATTTATTCAAATTATCGAGTATTTTTCAAGGGACCGGGAAAAAATGTTCACTTTGTCGAGAGATTCAAATTTACGAGTTTCAAATTATCAAAATATATATATTATTTTTTTTATAAGTTTATAGAGAATTGTTTTAACAAATATTCGTTAGACAAACCTTTACTCGGGTAAAACCGTGGCGAAGCCGGGTACATCCGCTAGTTTTAAATACAAATAGGGCGTTAAAATCCAAATAGTTTATATACAAAATATGGGGGTGGTAGCAAATAGAAACAGTGTACATTTTAATAGAAGGTAGGATATTTTAAGGCATCGGCTCTAATTGGGAGATATGTGAAATATACTTATTATACAGTTTTAAAATATACGATAGAATGTGCCCCAGGTGATGAAGGTTTGTTTGGGGGAAATGAAATAACAAGAACAAACCTATTATAAAATCAAAAGAAATAATTTGGGCACAAATTATTTAAAATTATTATAAATATAGGATAATAAAATAGGACAATAATATAATGATGACGTCTCAATAATATATAGAATATGATGAAAGAAAAATACATAAGAATAAATGATAAAATTGAGAAAATATGTAAAGTAAAATTAGAAATGCTGTAAAAGTAATTTACTTATAGAAAAAAAAATTGAGAACCTATTGAATGAAAAAATAACTAAAAGAAAAACATTAAACTATTATGTTGAACTAAGATTATAGGTTGACGCAGAGGTTTGATGAGGGTATATGGGATGTTTGAGTATGTTCCTGCAAAGAAATAGCTTAATTAGTCCTGCAATGCAGTACGAATTTTGTGTTAGTGAGGTACTGGTTTCATTAACAGAACGTTCAAGATGTTCCGTTTGCATCATCAGTTCAGATTAGTAGCTCCCTAATATATAAGTAGGTCGAGGAATGTGGAAAGGGAAAGGTAAACGCAAGAGATGTACTGCCGCCAATAATGATGGTACCCGGCTTGTATGATGAAAAAAAAAAGATAAAAATGATAAAATGATAAAAATGATAAATCGGGTAAAAAAAAAGAAAGAAAAATAATCTAGCTGGGTATCCTGAACTCACTATTGGGAAGGATATAGCGAGGAAGGATGTTTCCAGTTGGATTAACAAATAAAAAATTCTGGCGTGCAAGAATCTCTTGAGGGGAATATATGAAATTGGGGAATGAAGAAAGGGAAGGTAGTTGTAAGGGTTGTTCTGTTGTCAATGATGATTTCACCCGACTTGAATGGTAATAAAATAAAAATGATGATTGGTAATGATGAGCCGGGTGATAAGAAAAATAATCTAGCTGTGTATCCTGAACTCACTATTGGGAATGATATGGCGAGGAAGGATTTCTCAGTTGGATTAATCAACGAAAAAAAAAAGTTTGGCGAACAGGAAGCCCTTGGGGTAATGCATGAGAAGGATGGGTGGGGGAGTTTAGGAGACGTCAACGATAAAATTAGAAAAACGAAATAGATAAAAAATATATAAATTCAAAAATATCTTAAACTATTAAAAATATAATTAACGTTGTCAATATATTAAAAGTTTTAAAATGATGAGAAAGATGGTTGAAGTTATAATATGTGTGTAATAAGCCTAGAGATGATGAAAACTACAATTTGAAGAAAAAAAAGATATAATTATTTGTTAATGGCTGACGGCATTGCTAATGATGGCTAAATGGAACACAAAATAATAATAAAGATTAATATAATTGGTTAATGTTGAAATGTTTTATACAGATCTAAAGTTGCATGAATTAAATAGTAATGGAACAGGTGAAATGAAGAACTTAATGAATTTATAATAATAATGCTATTGTCATAAATAGGGTATTGATTGAGTAGCTAATTTTGTGCGAGAAAAAAAAAACGGAGATAGTGTTATATTAATAGAGTTCAGTAGTGAAAATTCTCCTACCAGATGGATTGATGTCTTGGATGAGTCTTGTGGAGTGGGCTGCGAAGAGGCTAGGTGATCACTTTTTGCGGTGGTTGCCGTGGGACATCGTCGATGCTGGTAAGCGGGGCGTAGCGAGGCTTTCTCGATGGATCTTGTCTGCTTGTTCGAGCCGATGGAGTGAGGTGCCTGTGGCACAGGAGCTGTTGATGGGGGAGATGATTAATTCCTCGGTGCGAGGTACAGTTAGTCCTCGCATGGCGTCTTTGAGATGGTCCACTGGATCGTCATGGTGAAGGACATGTAGAAGGAGCATCCATACGAATGCGCCGTTGCCACCGGTGCCGCTGTCATCCTCTGCATGCCGCTGTCCTCAGTTATCTTGTCGACTTTCTGTAATATTGTTGCAAATGCTGACGTATGGATAAGCTGGCAGTCGTGTACGTGAGGCGAGTGTTGATGTTCTTCCCACACGCGGACAACAAGAAGCAGAGGCAGGGCTAGATGTTAGCACAGAGATGGATCGGAGACAGCCTACGGGACAGAGGTAGAGGCCATGACACAAACTTGGATGCTTATCACTGAGACATGGAGAGAGAGACTGCGTGTTAGACAGAAGCCGTCTGCCGAGAGACACACCCTAGAACCATCTGCTGCTGACCCCCTGCCAAAAACCTGTCCTGTTTACCGGGGTCGTCTATAAAAATATCCCTCGGGACCCCACATGGGCTTGGCGTTGGCTTTTTCCTCCCCTCTGTCCCTGCCATCAGCTGACTGAACACTCTTTGGATCTTATCAGGCTTAGTACAATTAGGTAACGAGGCCTCATAAACCCAGTCCATGTTTTACGAGGTCATGACCCTTGTTGAGGGTTCAGGCGAGAATTCTCACGCCACCTCGCGCCTCGCGGCGGGGGATGTGCTACTAATGTTCCGGGACTGGATAGAAATTAAACCGGTATCAAGGAAGCTCCGACGACTCAGAGTGGATTATTGACAAATCAACGGGCACAACGCAACATGGTGGCAGCGGTGGGATCGTGAAGAGCCCAAGTAAGTGCCCTTTTAATTAATTTCACTCTTGTACAATCAAACCTGGCATGGAATCAAATTCCTTCCTTCTGCCTCCTAACTTCAGCTTCGACGCCAAGGATTGGCCAAGCTGGAAAAGCGATTTTCTCGATACAGACTTCTCTCCAACTTGAACGCCAAGGAACAAGAATATCAGATCATAGCATTGATATATCTTATGGGGTAGAGGGCTCAGGAAATCCACTCTGCGTTCAATCTCTCAGCAGATGACGCAAAGATCCTCGACAAAGTCATTGAAGCGTTCGACAACCACTTTATTGGCAAACGCAACGTGGTGCATGAGCGGGCTTTGTTCGGATTAATGAGTCAACGGCCGGAAGAAACCATTGAGAAATTTGTAACAGTTTTGCACAGAATATCTGAGCACTGAGAATACGCTCATCTGCGCGAGGAGATTATTCGTGATCGTATAGTGTTTGGAGTGAAAGATAGAAAGTTGTCGGAGAAACTGATGCTAAACGAAAACCTGACCTTGGCCAAAGCAGTCGAGATCGCCCGTCAGTGGAAAGCGGTGATTCGTAAACAACAGGATCTTAACCCTTCTACATCGCAGGTCGACACAGCACGTAAAGTGGCCAAGCAGAAGCCTAAAGCATCAGGTCATGGCAAGGAAAATGACAGATCAACGTCTAGACAAACAGACAGTGCCAAGGGAACAAAAGAAGGGAAAAAATTCCCAACTTTCTTTAACTGTGGGACTACTAAACTTCATTATCGTTACAGAGATAAGTGCCCAGCTAAAGACAAAGTCTGTGGAAAGTGCGCGAAAAAGGACCATTACACTAATCTCTGTCGAAGAAAAAACAATGAGGTGAACGCCATATCCTCGGAGGAAACCCCAGCGCGGGAGAAGGTCTCATTTGTATATGCTGTCCGCGAGCCTACGATGTAGGGCAGAAAGAGCAAGTGGAAGTCAACAGTTAGAGTCAACGGCACTGCAATCCACTTCAAGTTGGATCCGGGCTCGGATGTGACACTGATACCATATTCGCTGTACAAGCGGTATTTCAGCAACGTCCAACTGACGCCTACCGACGGTCGACTGATGGCGGCCGCTAACCAAAGATTGGAGAATGCCGGGACCTTCGTGGCGAAGCTCCGAGCTAACACACGTGGATTTAAGGATATCGTGTACGTGATCTACCATTTGGAGCAATCTCTGCTGGGTGTCGGGGCCTGTGAAGACCTCCAACTCGTCAGACGAATTGATCTTGTCATAAACGGAACAACGGATGTCAATCCTGAACGAGAGTTCCCTAAGCTATTTGAAGGACTGGGGCTTCTTGAACAGCCCTATCACATCACGTTGAAGGAAGGTGCCAAGCCCTTCTCCGTACCAGTCCCAAGACGAGTACCTCTTCCGCTCATGCCGAATTTAAAAGAGCAACTGGATGCGATGGTGGCTCAAGAAGTCATCGAACCTGTTGATGAGCCAACGGAGTGGTGCGCACCGATCGTCCTAGCTGGAAAGCCAAACGGGAAAATCAGGATCTGTGTAGACTTGTCCCGGCTTAACCTGAGTGTGGAACGTGAGCTTCACCCGCTTCCTGTCCTTGAACATGAACTAGCTCAACTCAAGGGGGCCAAAATCTTTTCCAAGTTGGATGCTAACAGCGGATTTGGCAAATTAAACTCTCTGAAGTAAGCCAAACGCTGACGGCCTCATTACGCTCTTTGGCAGATATAAATTCAAAAGGCTTCCCTTTGGGATTTCCAGCGTTCCAGAACATTTCCATAAACGTATGTCTGCTATCCTACGCGGAATCAATGGAGTAATCTGTCACATGGATGCCATCCTCATTTTCGCAAAGAGAAAGGAAGAGCATGACGAGAGACTACGCGAAGTTTTGAGACGCCTGGAGAACACAGGAATTACTCTTAACAAAGGAGAGTGCTAGTTCGATGTAAGCAACGTCACATTCTTGGGACATTACATTGACGAACACGATATCAAGGCGGACGAAAAGAAAGTCGAAGCCATCGCCGAGATGAAACAGCCAGATGACTTGCACGGGGTGCAACGTTTTATGGGCATGGTCAATTTCCTAGGCCGCTTTGTTCCAAATCTAGCGGAAATCACAAAGCCACTAAACGACCTAAGAAAGAAAGATGCGAGTTTCATCTGGGGCTCACCACAGAAAAAAGCGTTCGAGAAAGTCAAAGACGTTCTGGCCAGTGACCGAGTTCTGGCAAGCTTTAACATCTATAAGAAGACCATGGTCTCAGCCGATGCATCATCCCATGGTCTGGGAGCTGTCCTCAAGCAAGAGCATAAAGCCAACGAGTGGCGCCCAGTGGCCTTTGCATCACGGACGTTGACGAAGACGGAGCAGGGATACGCTCAATTAGAGAAGGAACCCTTGCAATCACATGGGCGTGTGAGCGCTTCAAGGACTTTGTGGTGGGAAAAACCTTCCTCATCAAAATAGATCACAAACCTTCAGTCCCCATCTTCACCACTAAAGATCTGAACGATCTAACGCCAAGGCTTCAACGGTACCGTATGAGAATGCTACAGTTGTCGTTTCATATCTTTCATACACCAGGGAAGGACCTAATTACCGCTGATGCCCTATCAAGACAACCACTTCCAGGTCATCTTCCCGAAGATGAAAAGCTCCAGAAAGAAGTTGAAAATTTTGTGCGTATCATCGTCCTGCATCAATCCACGAAAGACGACAGACTTGCCAAAATAGCCCTCAACCAGAAGCTGGAGCCTACCCTTCAAAATGTGGCATTTTATTCCAAAAACGGTTGGCCCGCCAAATGTCAGCTCTCTCCCTTAGAACGCTCGTTCTACGATGTTCGCGACGAGATAGGGGAAGAGAACGGCTTACCAATGAGAGGACTGCGAGTGATCATCCCCTCTAACATGCAAAAAGTTGTTTTGAACCGCATCCACACAGGTCATCAAGGAATAAAAAAAATGTTGAGCAAGAGCAAAGGATCATGTTTGGTGGCCAGGAATAGGTCAAGAAATCCAAGATATTTGTAAAAACCTGTGAGAAATGCATCGAGAATCAACCCCTAAAGCACGAACCACTCATCCCCAGTACCAAGGAAGCTCCGACGACTCAGAGTGGATTATTGACAAATCAACGGGCACAACGCAACAACATTCTTAGCTGATGTAACTCCCCCCTGAATACATTAGAAAGGGCAGTCACCTGCCTGGACCCGTGGAAGCTATAAAAGGAAGCTCTCAAACTTAACTAGTTAGTACGTTTTCTTCCGTCAGCGAGAGCCCTTGGTACACGTCGATCGCCAGGTAATCCTTCCCTGCCTGAATCTTCCTCTTTCCATTACTTCTTGACGACAGCCGCTTCTTACGTGGAATATCTGTTTGCTTATTTCACCTTTGGTCAAGATGTGTCACCTTCCCCACGACTGCACAGTAGCGGTGACATCGAGGCTCATCTAGTATCAGGTAACACTGGTCCGAGAAGTCCCAAGATATCACATATACATTACTATTCCGTATATATGAAATATAAATTGTATTAATTTTGATGCCTTTGAGGTGAGAGAATTATTATATACATTATTTTATTTTATCAATAATATAAAAAACTTCTCATTTTTAAAACATTGAATTATAATTTATAATGGCAGTAAATTATGTCAGAAATATTTTATTCCACACAAATGGCATCAGTGTAAGTAAAGTAAATAAATATACCTACCATATTATGAAAACGGAAACCTTATTTATTGACCAAAAATGTATAAAATTATATTAAAAATCGTCCTGCTCATCCATTGGGTATTTTCGCACAATAGCTAGCAGGAAAGCAATTTGTCTACCGATTTCCACATGGGCGCAGTAACGTTGTTATTTGATAAAAAGATTTGTTAAATAAACGTATAGACCCATGTAAATAATATTTTGAATATAATAGGAAACAGCTTTAATACTAGAGACACTTATTACTTGAGATATCATAAATATGTGAAAGAAATATAAAATGCTAAAGAATAGTATACTTACCAATCTAAATCCTATTATTTCATCAAGATGTTCAGACTAAACTTCAAGCGGCCTTCCTGAAAACACACACAAAAAAAACTATTTTAGATATGTGGACACACTAAAGTTATACATTTATATACCTAAATTTTATTTATCCGTTTTTATATACGTTGAATTTAATTTTCTTGCTGTGCTTTTTAAAATGTTTCAAGAAAGTTAGGTCCAGGAAAATCTTTGGAAGCGCTTGAGAAATTTCACCCAGTGGAACCTTTCTGGGTGCTGACCGTTAGGGGATTATGTCCGGGGTTTCTAACGAGGTATGATCCTCAGTGATCCATCGTCAACAGAATCAAAACATCTTTATTACTGGTCACATTTAAAAAATGATAATCGTTGAAATAAAATGAAAATTTGATCACCCAGGAAATCAATTTATATCTTCGGCGAAGCACCAAATAAACAAGTCGTTATTTCATGAAGAAATTCAGAGAAAACTTCAAGCCCTTCCTGAAAACACACACAAAACTATTTTAGATATGTGGACACTCTAAAGCTATGAATTTATATACGTAAATTATACTTATCTGTTTTATTACATTGAATATCAGTTTATAGTTGTTCTTTAAAATGTTCCAGGAAGGTTAGGTCCAGGTTTTGGCAGCGCTTGAGAAACACCACCCCAGGGAACCTTTCTGGGTGCTGACCGTTGAGTGGTTGTACCCAGTTTTTCGACGAGGTATGCTCCTCAGTGATCCATCGTCAACAGCACCTAAACATTTTTGATACTGGTCACATTTAAAATTGTTGGATCGGTGGTTCAATCAGATGCAGAATAGATTGAAATATATAAGTTTTAATATATCACGACATAGCAAGCAGC
Source organism: Cordylochernes scorpioides (assembly GCA_030710605.1). Taxonomy (NCBI): domain Eukaryota; kingdom Metazoa; phylum Arthropoda; class Arachnida; order Pseudoscorpiones; family Chernetidae; genus Cordylochernes; species Cordylochernes scorpioides. The sequence goes on along the minus strand of CP092865.1, from coordinate 164,193,727 downwards.
CAGAATAAGGGATAAACAGGAAGTGAAGGGAAAGGTACAGCGCCTCTAGTGGTAGTGGCTGGAAGCTCCTCAATGCCACGTCAGTCAATGATAGCGGCGTACATTAACCATTTCAGTCAATGGTAGCGGCGTACATTATCTGAGTCAGTCCATGGTAAGGGCCTTCTTTAGCCAAGTCAGTCTATATTAAGGGCGTTTATTAGCCTGGTCAGGCCACCTTATGGGCCTTCATTAGCCATTTCAGTCCATGGTAGAGGCGCTATTTAATCATGCCAGTCAATGACGTTTATTAGGCAGGTCATACCATTGTATAGGTGCTTTTAGCCATTTTAATCCATGCTAGAAGCTTTTTATTAGCCAAATCAACCAATGGTAGAGGCATTAATTAGTTATGTCAGTCAATGGTAAAGGCCTTATTTAGTCAAGTCAGTCCATATTAAGAGCATCTATTAGCCTGGTCAGTAAATGGAAAGGCGTTTATTAGTCATGTCACCCATGGTAGAGATGTTTTTAGCGGTGTCAGTCAATGTTAGAGGCCTTCATTAGCCAAATCAGTCCACGTTATAGGCGTTCATTAGCCATGTCAGTCCATGGTAGAGGCCTGCATTAGCCATGTCAGTCAATGGTAGCGGCGTACATTATCTGAGTCAGTCCATGGTAGAGGCCTTCTTCAGCCAAGTTAATTCGTATAAAAGGCGTTTATAATCGTGGTCAGCTCACGTTATGGGCCTCAATTAGCCATGTCAGTCCATGGTATATGGCATTCGGCATATTTAGCCAAATCAGTCTTCGAAGAGGTGTCTTCAGTCATTTCAGTCCACGCTAGAGACGTTCATTAGCCAAGTCAGTCAATGGTAGAGGCGTACATTAGCCAAGTCAGTCAATGGTAGAGGCGTACATTAGCCAAGTTAGTAAATGGTAGAGGCGTATATTAGCCAAGTCAATAAATGGTAGAGGCGTACACTAACCGAGCTAGTCCATTGTTGAGGTGTTTTTAGCCATATCAATCCACCTTAAAGGCGTTTATTTGCCATGTAAGAGGCCTTTTTTGGCCAAGTCATTTCATATTAAGGACAATTAAAAATAGTTTATTGACATCTAGTCAACGGTCAAGAGAGAGTTTACAGAGTTCAAAATAGTAGAGAAAAAATATACACCAGACGAGGCCTTCTCCGAAGGGATGTCTGGATCCTATCAGGAGCTTAGAATCGTCTTGAGTTCAGACAGGCCCTTCCGAGTTATGGAACCCGTGTCCCCAGCATGCTCGATGACTGTGTTGAGGAACTTGACTAGAATAATCTTGTGTTTAGGTAAGGTATCCGCGAGGAAACTCTCCCTAAGATGGGGGTACAGGACCGCATACGCGACATCAATAATGGTCGTCCCTCGGTTATATAGGGGCCTAAGGATAGTGTTATCGTTCAGTTGTTCGATTATGTCCATTAACTGATTCTCACGTTCCATTTCTTGCTTCTCCTGGAGCGTCGGGGCAGGTATTAGAGGCGGAGGGACTACTACAGCTGGAGCTGACTCCTCCTCAAGGGGAGTAGGCGACGCTGGTTCAGCAGGTTGAGGCGCAGTGGAGCGACGGGGCGAAGTTTGGGCCATGGGATCATTACTTGGCACCTTCACAGATGGAGCAGGGGGCGCTGGTGCAGGAGGCTGCACCTCCACAGATGGAGCTGGGAGGGCTGGTGCAGGGGGCCGAGACGCGGCTGGTCGATGGGCGAAGCCCGGGCCGCGGGACCAATGTTGGATACCTCCATAGATGGAGCAGGGGGAGCTGGTGCAGGAGGCGCGGGTGCTAGCTGTCTGAGGGAGGGTGGTGAGGCCTGCCTGGGACCGGTGGACAACATTGCAAGCATGGGGCAGTTGGCTCTGCGATGGCCTTGGTTGTGGCATTTGGAACATCTGATGCCGAAGGTCAGGAACGCCGGCCATATATCGCCTTTGGTTTTTATATCAAGGCGGGTAGGAAGCCTCTCGATTTTCATGCCGTCGTGGAGGAGAATATAGGCCTCACGACGGCCGTCGGTGTAGCCGTACTCGCCAGCCTTGAGTTGTTTGGGGGCGATGGAAGTAACACGCCCATAGGGCGAAAGGACGTCGATGGCGATGGCGTCCTCTCGTAGAAAGGGAGGTTCCCGATGGTAATTTTTTCCAACCTTTTACGGAAGGGGAAGGTCCTGAGGAACATGCCTTCGATTTCGAGGCCTTCCACAATGAGGCGTTCCGCTAGGTTCTTGCTGGTTAGGCCCACCAGGACGTGGCCATTCATCCTAGTGAGCTGGATGATGTGCCTGGCCTCTCCGACCGCTCTGTTGATCGCCTTTAGGTAGTGGTAAGGCGCAAATTCAGGGCAGTGCTCTATGTAGACGCACTGCTTCTGAGTAGAGGACGTGGTGTCCATCCTGCCGACGATCGCTATCGCCGAGTAGCTCCGGTGATTCCGGTGGACTGCGCCGCCGTGACGCCCGATGCTCCCGAGCCGCGGCGTCTCTTCTTTCTTTGTACGACGGTGTAGCCGATCCCAATTTAAGGATCATCATCCTCCTGTAAGTCTGCCCAGTTCGTATGGATATTTACAGCGCCAATTGAAGGCGTCTTAGTCGCGAAGTCGTGCGACCTGGCAAACATTGCATAGTTGCCGCCAGTAGGCGAATTTACATTGTTAGCAGTTTCCTGCATTTCAATTGAAAATTTGTTCTAAAAATCGATTTTCGCAGATAACTCTGCAACAGTTGAAGGCTCGATGCTGTACCTTTCAGGTACATGGTCAGCTTTCAAAAGGCTATCAGCCCGTACCAATTTCGGCATATCAGCCAACAGTTATCCACCCGCCAGGGTAGAAAACCAATTTATAAATCAGTTATTCAGGGTTAACCAAAATATTTGAAGATGGAATTTCATATTAAGGGCGTCTATTAGCCTGATGAGTGAATGATAGAGTCGTTACTTAGCCATGGTAGCCAATGGACAGGTGTTCATAAGCCAAGTCAGTCCTTATTATGGGCCTTTATTAGCCAAGTCAGTCCGTGGTAGAGGCGTTCATTAGCCATGTCAGTCAATGTTTGGGACGTTCATTTGCCATTTCAATTCATTGTAGAGACGTTTTCTAGCCATGTCAGTCAATGATAGTGGCCTTTCTCAGCCATGTCAGTACAAAGTAGAGGCGTTCATTAGTCAAGTCAGTCCATGCAAGAAATGTTTTTAACTACGTCAGCCCATGTTAGAGGTGCTCACTAGGCTTTTTAATGAATAGTAGCGACGCTTCCCAGACATATCCTTCAACCGTAGTGGAGTTTAAATCATGTCAGACAACAGTTGTCGCATTCCTTAGCCATGTTAGTCGATAGTAGTGGCGTTCTTTACCCACGTTAGTCAATAGTATGGCGTTCTTTAGCCATGTCAGCCAAAATGTATAGCGTTCCTTAGCCATATTAGTCAACAGTATTAGCGTTTGTTAGATAGGACAGATCGCATTGTTTCTTTTATATTGATTGTTTTGAGAAACCTGTTTTCGGATATGAATCATTATATTAATATTTTAATTGATGTTTGTGCTCAATGCTTCACGAAACATCACTTTGAAAGCCTTTATCACAATCTCCTTTTAATTGATGTATTTCGGATAGAGAAAATTGTTCCTATTTTTGAATAAAATATAAAAATTGCTACATGTGGAATTTTAAAATGGGTTGCATTTCCCCCTATTTACTAATATGAAACGTTTTCTATAAAAGTACATTGATAATTATCAATGCTGTTTTTTTTTGTTCATATTCTCTTTCAATCTTGTAAATTCCTTATATATATTCTGAAATAAATATATATTACTTCCTCTAAATTATTTTAAATTGATAACTGTTTAATATATTTTTGTTAAATAAAACGTTAAAAATTATTTTCCTTCCTTTAATTGATTTTTCATAAAAACAATTTTGATAGTGTTAAGCCAAAAATAAATTAAATTAACATAATACACTGGTCCGCAAAATTAAAGGAACAACTCATGTTTAAGAGAAAAGAAAAGTTATATTAAGGGATATATATCAAGTTTTGGTATATTCAAAAGCTTCCATGAATTAAGAGAGTATGTAAAACAGAAAAACAAATAAAGTTGTTCCCAATATGCAAAATACCACCGTCTACGTAGACTCCGCCTCCAGCACGTGCCTGAGTCTTTCTCAAAGCGTCCTATTTTTACGCTCCACTAGATTTTTATTGAACCTTTTTGTTTTTTAAAGTTTTCATGGCTTATAGGCAACATTTATCACAAGAAAAAAAAAAAGGCAAGCTATTGGAAGGATGGAAGCAGGCAGAAGTAGCAGGATGGCTTGGAGTGACAAGAAACGTTGTCTCGAAGCTTTGGAAAAAAATTTCAAACGACAGCTAATGATGCCAGAACACTCGGACAAGGACGGCCAAGGGTCACAACGTTAAATCAAGACCGTTATTTGAGTCTCCTTGTGCGTCGCAATAGAAGAATGACAGCATCACAACTACGAAGTGACCTCAATGCAGCTACAGGAGTCTTAGTATCAACTGATACAATACGCAGAAGGCTTCACAAGAAGGGCCTCTATGCTCGACGACCCATAATTTGTGTGCCATTGACATCACCTCAAAAGAGAGCAAGGAAACTTTGGTGCAGACAACATGTCACCTGGAATCCAGATGAATGGAGGCGTGTAATGTTCACTGATGAGACCAGATTCTCTCTAAACAGCGATTCTCGTCGTGTCTTTGTCTGGAGAGAGGTAGGAACCAGAAATAATCCCCGGAATATGGTTGAAAGGGATCCCTACAGAAGCCAAGGTTTTATGGTCTGGGCTGGAATCTTCTTGGGCGGTCGCACAGCACTCCATATTTTTCGGCAAGGAACCCTGACTGGACAGAGGTATCGGGACGAGATCTTGGCAGCTCTGGGAATAAATATACCGTACTAAGCTGTATCCACAAATAATCCACATTGTTCTCTTAGAAACCTTGAACGCAAACATCGACGACTGAGAAGCGTCGTAACATTTGGTGTCAGAAGTGGGATACAGCTTAGTTCGCGAGATGGCAGAGATAACCGACCTCGAAATTGAAAAATTCAAGAAATTTCTCAGTCTTCTCTGATAAACCAGAAAGTGTATGAGCTCGTAGTAGACGTTAGATCGATTAAAGAAGGGATTACTCCATTGGAATCTCGAATGAGCCGACTCGATCATAATCGGAATGTCAAACCTTCTTTCACACCCATGTCTTGCGAAGTTAAGGTCAATGTACACCAGCCAGAAAATCCTGATGGCTTTTCAAAAACAATCACAGCAACTAATAGCCTACGGACTCAATGTCTGAGTCCACAATAGACGAGTCCAGGTGATGAAAATCCCGGCAAGGCCATCACAACAAGGACCATCAAATTGGGAGACGTCGTAAGTGGACTGCCAGAATCTACGCTAGAAAATTCTCCCGTGATCCAGAAGTCCGAAGAGTGTCGACAGCAGGTAAAGATCCAGACTGGTTGTGTAGCGGAGGAGGGCGGGCTGATCGCCTCTGACAACGGCTGTGGCACGAGTGATTTGAACCAAGTCAAGCGGACGGAAGGAGAGTGTCCTCCAGGTGATATACAGTGCGGAAATTCAACCTTTGGGATTCTTACTGAAATACTCCAAGAGAACAACAACGATCTTGGTGAGCTGCAGTGCGACAGCGTGGCTGACTTCTGCGACAGTGTCAGTCTGTCAGGGACTTCAGCGGCGATCCAAATGGACGGGACGGATCTGGGTGCTCCGCGGAATTGCGACAAGGCTAGATGGTCGAAGCACCCCGAAGTTGGAGCCGACGACCCGACTGAACGGGATAGAGCATTTGACGCTCTGTGGAAGTCCGACGACAATATTTGTGACGCGGAAGTCGCGCGCAATGTGTCAGCGCCGTGGTCTGCAATACAAGCTAAAAAGATGTGCCAAGAATGTGTACCTATCATCTTCGTTCCTTCGCCCGACGAGGTGCATATCAAACAGCTACCGCCTAGAAAGATTCTACCGACGTTGAGACTACCACGGGGTCCGACACCTCCAGAAGGTTTAAGAAATTCACAGCCCTATGCGGGGTCGGCACGAAAACACCCAGGTCTGGAGGGTTTGGGAAGAGAGAGCTTCTAGAACAAGAGAATAGGAAACAGAAAGAAGAAAAGAACTTTCCCTACCACCTATGGGAGTTTAGCATGGATGAATGCGTGCTTGGAGGCCACGATATGGACAGCGTGAATCAAATGTGCGAATCCACTGTGAAGATCGGTGATCTATAACCCCGTCGTGGAAGGAAGCGGCGAAAGCGCAATACAAAAGATCACAACCCTTTGGAAATGTACATTGCGGCTACAGAGTGTTCACAAGGAGAATTCAAAATATCAGATGAAAGCATCGTAGGCATTGAAATATGGCCGCCATCGTGTGGAGAACCACCGCCCTGTGCTAGACAGCGAGACCAATCAATGGCGTCGGAACTGATTGAGAGTGGAAAAAAATCCCGAGTTGAGATGTGGTTCTGTAAACAAGGGTTGGTGCTAATCCTGTCGCTACGCCTTTGGGAGGCTGACGAGCCTAATGTAGCCAGAGACGTCAGGGAGATCAAAGGACCGCCGATCAGTGCCGCTGGTGAAATCAGTCCTTTTCGGGACGAAAATAATTGAGAAGAGGGCAGTGAAGCGGTGCAGCAAAGAAGATGAAAAGAAGATGTGGGCAAGCCAAGAAAAGAAGGTATGCAGGGCCCCCCTCCACAAGGAAGTGCTTATTGACAGATTCCAGAGGAGGGGGCGGGAGACAAACAGTCCAGCTGATGCCGTAGTGAAGGAAGGAGCCGATATAGCGGTCGGCCTGATAGGGGGTTTGTGTGCCGAGAGGACATCACAGTCTGGGAAGGAACGTCAGATCTGCGGCAAGGAGAAGACGGTGACGAGGAGGATCCCTCTAGTGGCGGACAATGAAGGCAAGTCCATCTACTGTATATAGTTATTGATCCACTTTTTAAAGCTCTGGGAATAAATATACCGTACTAAGCTGTATCCACAAAGAATCCACATTGTTCTCTTAGAAACCTTGAACGCAAATGTCGACGACTGAGAAGCGTCGTATTAGTATATAATAGGTTGTGGAATTTTAAGATAACATTTTTGCTCTTTAATATTACAGCATTTTTACACTTTAACATATCACTTTATACTCCAATAAAATCATTTCATTTTTGAACTATATTTTCGAATTTATTTTAAATTTCAACAAAATAATTTTTTATTACAAATATTCAATTGAAACACATTTAAAAAATGAAATTAATTCATTTTAATATCGGTTTTGTTTGGATAATATTTGGTTTTAAAAAGCATATTTAAATTCTTATAAGGACATATTTTTGAGCTTACATTAAAGGCATTAAAATTTTAAGAAACACATTTAAAAGCTTAATGATGATTTTTAGTGGTAAAACAGTTTAATTACGAATATTTAATATTTTAAAATATAATTTTGATTTTTAACAATGAATATCAAAGTATAATATCAAATTTCATATATATTTCAAATCTACCTTCAATGAAAAACAACCTTTTATATTTTAAAATAAAAAATCACATTGAATAGCAATATTATTCGAGGTTTAAAATAATATATTCGATATGAATTGATTTTTTTAAATAAACACCCTTTTATTTCATATCTTATTATAACTATTTTATTCAATAAAACTCTTTTGCACCTATCATTTTGATGTTATATTTAGATGCAATCAATACTGGTAAATGTGAATAGTTAATATAACAAAATTAATATAAAAATTGATTCCACCCTACAGCGTAGCATCTAAAAGCAGAATGATCCAATACAGAATTAGTGCTCTAAGTAGCTGTCTGGTAGATTTATTTGGCCGAACCTATGGGAAGGTTCACCAACATAAACAAAACAGCAATCTACTCTTTGGTGCTCTTCAAAATAGCCTCCTTATAAGATGTTGTATATATATTAATTAATTGTTACCACAGAGTGTGTGTAGCTCTCAGGTAAATAGGCGCTAACCAAAACAGAAAAAAGTTCCTTTGTTTCAATATCAGTTTCCCTTTTATATTTTGTTCTCTCTCTTGTAAATTAATAAATATAATGTTTAATTAATAATTATTGGAATCAGTTTCATTGCTTCAAGAATAACTTGCATCAAGTTGTGCAAGACTTTTGGATTACCCTGTATATATATTAAAATTTAAAAATAGGCATATCCTGACCACGTTCACTTGACCATTTCAGATGGCAGAGTGCCATCTAGTGGAACAGAAATTAACTGAAATATTGATTTAGCCTTGTGATGTTCCTCTCTCTCTCTTCGATTAAATAAATAAATATGCTTTACCAAATTATAAAACAATTTTTTAATATATATCATTCTAATGTCAAACATACACTTTTTAATATATTCATAACAAAAACAATAATTACAGTGCTCCAAAATCTAAACAATCAAAAATTAATTTATTAAACAGAGTATATTATAATATTGTTATAAGGTATATTACAAGCCTGTTCCCTGATATTTGGTCAATCCATTTTCTTGATAAATCAAGGAGAGCTACCTACGAACGCGTTTCGGGCTATTGGCCCTGGTCAAAGTGGTGTAGTCTGTACCTCTACAGCCAAACATATTATATATATATAGTACTCAGATTCTAGAATGAAGCAAGAGTTAGTGGCAGCTATTTCACTAGTATGTAGTACACCTCAGTAGGCTGGCAGTAGACCTGTCTATTTAAAACTTGTTTTTACGGCAGTCTTTTCACAGTATCTTAGGGTCTTCAACTTTTTTTGTTTTATATTTTAAAATTATATTCCTGATTTTATTAAGAACACTTTATATTTTAAAATTATTATTTTTTCTTTTGTGCCTAAATAAAGGTTTTACACACATTTTAAAGTTTGATAACGAGTTTTAATGTTTTAAAACCACATTTAATAGAAATAGTTTATAGTTTGAAATATAAATATGGAATTAACACATACACTAACAAATAATTCAAAGTGTGTTATAAAATATCGTTTTTTAGATTTTAACTGGTATTTTATTATTGAAAACTTCCTTTCACTCCATTTAGTAACTTGTTATATCTATTACATGAAAATTCGCTCACACAACACATAAATAATTGTAGATTTATGTGATATATATAAAAAGAGTTTTATTGTAGAAAATAGATATGAAAAGTTACAATGAATATTCTCTTTGTTTTCTACGTACGTGTGTGTGTATCATCGCATGCTTATCTGGATGAAACTTGGATGGAAAGGTGTTTGTTGAAACGAAGAAAAAAACCTCTTCTAGCTGAAGTGTTATTTATTTTTAAGAACTATGAAAATGTTGGTCAGAGAGCCTCTATTTTCAAAAAATAATATTTATTTCGGAAAAATTCGCAGTCATGTTTAAAAGGTTGTGCAATATGAAAATTGATCTGATAAGAGAATATTTGCATATTCGGTTTGCTCCACATAACTGAACTGATTTATATGGGGTAATTGATCTTTTAAATATATATTTACATCTTGGTGCCGAAATTGTGGCAATAAGAAGTATCACCCACTAGTCAAATATGTAAGTGTGATCAGCATATATTACAATATAGCTCTATTGAAAGATTTATTGAAATCTATTTTAAATCCATTGAGAATAACTTCAACCCAGCCTCGCTTCTGGAGCCACAGGCTTGGCTTCTTGACGTTAGGTCCTTTCGCCTTGGTGGGCCTCACAATGGACCTGGCCAAGCCCAGCCTCGCTTCTGGAGCCACAGGCTTGGCTTCTTGACGTTAGGTCCCGTCGCCTCGTTGGGCCTCACAGTGGACCTGTTCCAGCCCAGCCTCGCTTCTGGAGCCACAGACTTGGCTTCTTGACGTTAGGTCCCGTCGCCTTGGTGGGACCCACAGTGGACCTGCTCCAGCCCAGCCTCGCTTCTGGAGCCACAGGCTTGGCTTCTTGACGTTAGGTCCGGTCGCCTCGGTGGGCTTCACAGTGGACCTGCTCCAGCCCAGCCTCGCTTCTGGAGCCACAGGCTTTGCTTCTTGACGTTAAATCCTGTCGCCTCAGTGGGCCTCACAGTGGACCTGCTCCAGCCCAGCCTCGCTTCTGGAGCCACAGGCTTGGCTTCTTGACGTTAGGTCCGGTCGCCTCGGTGGGCTTCACAGGGGACCTGCTTCAGCCAGCCTCGCTTCTGAAGACACAGGCTTTGCTTATTGACGTTAGATACTGTCGCCTCAGTGGGCCTCACAGTGGACCTGCTCCAGCCCAGCCTCGCTTCTGGAGCCACAGACTTGGCTTCTTGACGTTAGGTCCAGTCGCCTCAGTGGGCCTCACAGTGGACCTGCTCCAGCCCAGCCTCGCTTCTGGAGCCACAGACTTGGCTTCTTGACGTAAGTTCCTTCGTCTAGGTGGGACCCACAGTGGACCTGCTCCAGCCCAGCCTCGCTTCTGGAGCCACAGGCTTGGCTTCTTGACGTTAGGTCCGGTCGCCTCGGTAGCTTCACAGTGGACCTGCTGCAGCCCAGCCTCGCTTCTGGAGCCACAGGCTTGGCTTCTTGACCTCAGGTCCGGTCGCCTCGGGGGCCCCACAATGGACCTGCCCCAGCCCAGCCTCGCTTCTGGCGCCACAGGCTTGGCTTCTTGACGTTAGGTCCGGTCGCCTCGGTGGGCCTCACAGTGGACCTGCTCCAGCCCAGCCTCGCTTCTGGAGCCACAGACTTGGCTTCTTGACGTTAGGTCCGGTCGCCTCGGTGGGCCTCACAGTGGACCTGCTCCAGCCCAGCTTCGCTTCTTGAGCCACAGGCTTGGGTCTGGCTCCCCGACGTTAGGTCCGGTCGCCTCGGTGGGCCTCACAGTGGACCTGCTCCAGCCCAGCCTCGCTTCTTTAGCCACAGGCTTGGGTCTGGCTCCTCGGTCCTGTCGAATCCGTGGACCTCAGGTCACTTCAGCGGCCGCGCCAGAACCCTACAACCATACAGATATCAGATACACTATAGTAGTGAAAATCAAAGTATGATAAATAAATAATATTGAGTACTAGTTTGACTTTTGAATATAAATTTGCTCTTTTTTCTAATCGCTATATTAAAATTTTAGTCAATGTACTAATGTACTTATTCTATTATATTATATATTAGCATATATGACTATAGCTTTTGCTATCACCTGGGATAGCTATACAGGTGAATAGGGAGTGAGAGATACAAACACACACTTACTCTGGCAGCGGCGCTGCAGCTTGCGGGTCCGGCGGCAGAGCTTGATGACCCACACCGGGGTCCTGTACACACCATACCCCACATTTAGTACGCTGTAGGGATTGTCCATACTATATAGCTCCTGTTGGTGGTTTGATTCTTTATCATCTTTAAATCTCGAAATTTAAAGATATAAAAGATAAGTTCTCCAAAATATTTCATAACTGACAAACCTTATTTTTAAAAAATGAAACAGAAGAGAAATTTAAAGTGGTAAAAATTGCAAAGACCGAAATCCACTCACCTCAGCTTCTTCTTCGCCACGATGGGGGTCGGCTTGCCAAGAAACTGCCACAACAACAAGACTTCCATTAGCACAACTCTCCTTCAAATATATAAGTCTGGAGATGTTACCTCTCGGCAGTGGTCGACGCGGTGACAGGTGGGGGGCAGGGCTTTGTCAAACACCTCCACCTCCACCACGGGCCAGAATCTGACCTTCTCAGCCTTCCTAGGCTCTTGCTCTGTACACACGCGTGTGTGGATTATAGCATCTGAAGCTATATATCCATTTTCACAGTGAATTTACACTATTTTGCAATATTCTTGTGAAATCTGTTTATTTCTCCTCAGCCCATATGACAGCGTGCAGTATTCCTGTCCACCTAGATCTTCCTTTCCATGATGCTCTTTGGTGTGCCATCCTACTGTGTTCTTGAAATAATTAATCTGGTGATGACCTTCTACATGGCAGAGAACAGCAGACATCACTCTTGTTACAACATAGGTCCTTGTCGATGGTAAGTTATGTGGAATAACTTTAAAATAATTACTTTATGATATTTTAAAATTGAGCG
>CP092865.1:164099724-164181530 GCA_030710605.1 Cordylochernes scorpioides | reverse complement strand
CCTTAGGATAAGAATAGTCTTGTTACCTAAAACGACTTTTGCTACTGTAGATTTTATCCTGACAAATAAAGAGTATTTGTTTAAAACATAAACTAATAAATGAAGAAGAGTTTCTTGCAATATTGAAATAAGATTAGAAAAATGCTTGGCCTGCATTCATCGACGTTTTCAAACACTTTTTAGGTAATAATAAATCACCTAATTATGCGAGAATCGTAGAAAATATGAATTCTAAATTCCATAAGCTCGGGTTCTTAATGAATCTAAAATTGCATTTTATGGATTCACATTTAAACTTTTTCCCTGATAATCTCGGTTAAGAGAACGAAGAACTAGGTGAACGCTTCCACCAAGGTATTAAAATCATTGAGCAACGATACAATGGTCTTTAATCAATATATGGTTTCGGATTATTGTTGGAATCTGATGCGTGATGACAAACAAGCAAAATATAAGAGACTTCACAGAAAAAAATCTTTAAATCCATGAATTAATTTTTTTATTACTTCCTAAATATTACTGCATCTTTATAAATAATGTTTATTAAACCAAATAAAATGTTTTTCCGCATACCAAGCTTTTTGTTAAGACCTTCCATCTTATATATAAAACAATTGTCCTGATAATTTTGAAAAAGAAAGGGAAAGAAATTAGATTTTTTAAAAATATATATAAATGAAAATTTATATGGATAGAGTAAATAGTTTGATAAATATATATATCTAACGGCAGTTATTGAAGTAAAATATATACACATATGTGGCAATATCATTGCGGGGTTTCTTGTTGTTGGATGCGAATGGTGAGAATTGGTTGAAGCGCAGTCGTTTGAGTGGAAGTTGCAGCATACAGTTAGGAATAATCAGGACACGTGGTTGAGTTGGAAAATAAGAGGCAACTGTGTTGGAGGGAAGAAAGCTTGAGAAGAGTTGAGCGATTTGACTTATTAATTAGTTGATCACATGGCGATGATGAAATGAGCAGAGAGAGATATCTCTAGAGTAGATGTTACCTTGTTGGAAGCGAAGGAGCACTGTCCGAACTCGGCGAGAGCCAGTGAACCCTGTAGGTGTTGTTCCTATGAGAGCTCAAGCGTAACTACTCATTCTTGCTTTCCGATTTAACACCAAGCCTCAGTTTCTCTCTGATTGGTCGAGAGATGTCACATGATCCTTTCCTATTGGTTGACCTACTTGAGGTGTTGTCTTTTGATTGGTCGAGAGATGTCACATGCTCTTTTCCTATTGGTTGACCTACTTAAGGTGCTGTCTTCTGATGGGCCGGCGGCTTCCTTTGGTATTAGTTACGCCCGGCTTGGGTCAGGAAGTCTCGTGTTTGTTTGACTTTATTTACTTCCGCGGCTATCAAAATACGTCCTGCTTTGTCAGGAAGTATTGAATGTTAGCTTTAACATTTATAACTTCTGGTCATTAGATACGTCCTGTTTTCCCAGGAAGTGTCGGTTTAAACTTAGCTCGCAGGGACCTGGGGTCAGAAGGTTAACTGCGACGTCTTCCTATGTCTTTTGTTACTTTCTTTCCTCCAGTTACCTTATTTTTTTATTAAATCTTTGAAAATCATACATGGTACATACATAGTGGGTCGGGGTTGCATTTAAATATATACAAATTATGACAGATGCGCCCCCTACATGTGAAGAATTCAAGAAGGGGTTAGCCTGAGAGAATTCTGTAAAGTGAAAAATAATTTTGTGGGAAAATTAGTTGTGGGTATTGAGGGGCTATATACAAGCATTGCTGGTGACATAATAAGTAAAATAGCATGGTGTTGATGATATAGGTTGAGTATAATTAATAGAAATCAAAAAATTTTTTAATTGTAAGAAATCAATGAATGTTATGGTACATAGTGGGCAAAAAAAAAAAGAAAATGCGCCTAAACGAATTCTACTCGAGTTAAGAAATGAATTCGAGGGGGTTCTATTAAGGCTTTGAAATCAAAATAAAATAAAATAAAAGTTTTTTGAGCGAAATCAAAGTGGAGTGCTTGGTTGAATGGTGAAAAAAAAAAAGGAAAATGCCTAACCATATTCTATTCGAGATTGGGAATGAAATCGAAGGAATTCTATTAGGTCTTTCGAGAAATCAAAAATAAAAATAAAATAAAAGTTTTTTGAGCGAAATCAAAGTGGAGTGCTTGGTTGAGTGGTGAAAAAAAAAAGGAAAATGCCTAACCATATTCTATTCGAGATTGGGAATGAAATCGAAGGAATTCTATTAGGTCTTTCGAGAAATCAAAAATAAAAATAAAATAAAAGTTTTTTGAGCGAAATCAAAGTTGAGTGCTTGGTTGAGTGGTGAGAAGAGAAAAAGGAAAAATGCCTAATTACTTTTTTGCTTGAATTTTGGAAAGGAATTCGAGGAAATTTCATAAGGTCTTTTGAGAAATCAAAGTAAAATAAAATAAAAGGTTTTTGAGCGAAATCAAAGTTGAGTGCTTGGTTGAATGGTGAGAGAAAAAAAAAGGAAAAATGCCTAATTACTTTTTTGCTTGAATTTTGGAAAGGAATTCGAGGAAATTTCATAAGGTCTTTTGAGAAATCAAAATAAAAATAAAAATAAGAGTTGAACGAAATCAAAGTTGAGTGTTTAAAAAAAAAATGAAAAATAAAAAGGTTTCAACAACAAAGGGTGATTTAATGTTTTTAGTTTAATCGAAAACCAGTGGGTTTTCGTTGATAATTGAGTTGTGGCAATATAAGTCAAGTGGTAAATAGAATGATAATTGATAAATGAAAATGATAATATAAACTAATTGGTAAATAAAATGATAGTTAATGATTAAAATTGATAATAAGTTGAATAAATTGATAAATTGATTAAATATTTAACTTTATTGAGAGAAAATAATGAAAATGATTGATATGAAAAATAAGGTGTATTGGTTGGAACCCTTTGGTATCTTCATGCCCTGATCTACATGTATTGGTTGCTCCATTTTGCCCTATAAATGTTTTACTTGCTCAATTATGCCCTATAAATTTTTTGTCTCATCTGTAGTGACACTTAGGTGAAAAACGTGATTCTAGCCCTCAAGTGCGTTTATGCTGTGTGTACAGGAGACATGGAAATCTATATAACCTTTATGTGTAATTTTTTGTCTTTGTGTGTGTGTTGTGAAAAATGTTAGAAGTCGGTTGTGTAAGAGATGTGTGAGCTAGTTCTAGGTGTTGTTTCGTGGATGTGTAATTGGGTGGTAAAAATCGATATGTAGACTCGAACTGGAATCAAAACCGGTGGCATAGTGAGGTTCCCAGTCGACCTCAATAGGGGATCTTCTCATTGTAATTAGAGATACGGAAGTGGGGTGTGTCGGGCAAGCGAGAGGGAGGGAAATTGGAGATCGGACGAAGGCGCTCCGCTTTGTTTACAGAGGCCGAATTTAACCGCCGCAGACTATACTTCCTGTCGTGGTGTTTCAAATCCTCATTTCCTGCCGTCTATTTATTTTGGGGTGTGGCTCGGGGCTTGTTTTTGGAGCGTGGTTTCTCCGACATTGTTTGGTCATCTTTTCAGTTACTGTTATCTCTTCGGAGTTTATTTAGATTTTCTGCGAAGATGGTTCCTAAAATTATGAGAAGTTTTATAAATGTTTGTCCTAGATTAAAAACTACCTCTTGTAGTTCGAAGATTTTCTGCGCGGGTATGGCATAGATAAACAGGTAATTAATGAATAAAATTGGGATACAGTTGTACGGTAGAACTAATAAACAAAGGATAAAAATCAGATGAAAGATAGGATATTGCCCCATGTTCGTCCACATTTTTGTAACTGGGGCTCTGAAATATTTGCTTGAACCTTATGAATTGTAGAATTTGAATGATTGGTAGGTTCGCAGTTCTCCTGTTTGATATCTTTAGGGGGTGGTGTGATATGATTGAGTTGGTTGTCAGGTTTGCAGTTTTTAACATCGGGGAAGAGTGATGTAAATCGTCTTGTTGCAAAAATGGCAGGGTCTAAATGCCTGAAAGGTTCGCTGCTGGTGGGTTTGAACCTTAATGACTCTGTTGGGAATAATTCGGGTGTTAAATGTTTGAAAGGGAACGTATAATTGGGGTTGTGCTTTATATGATAGATGCTAACGGCGGGTGGTGATATATAATGGATTTTTTCTGTATACAGTTTAAGTTTGTTGACGTGGATTGTGTCAGTGTCTCTTTGAAGTGGTTGATTTGGTCGATCTATGCGGACCACATTTGGTGAAATAATTTCTAATATTGTGTGAGGTCCTGTGAAATATGGCGCAAGTTTCCCTGTATTTGGATGGTGATATAATTTTACTAATACTAGATCATCTACTTCGAAATGTGGTTGCTTGTGTCGTTGGTCATAAGTGTTTTTGTCTTGTAAATGTTTGTTTTGTGTGCGTGTGTGATATGTTTGGTGTACGAAATTTTGTTTTGTTTGTGGGTTTTACTTGTTTGACGATGTCTTGTGTCATGTGTTATGGTCTGCCAATACATTGTGAAGAGATAAGTTGGTGTAAGTTCGACGTTATTTGTATTTTGAAAAGCCGGATGTTGTATCCATTTATTAAATCGAATGGTCGTCGTGACTTTAGAAAAAAAAGCTATTCAGTGATATTAGAGTGGAATTGAGTGAAAATGAGGCTTACGACGTGAACACGTGTTGGGTGGAGACGTGTCACAGGTGTGTTGAAAGGCGTCTGTGGCCTGAAATGAAAAGTTTTGTGGGTGACCTGTGACACGAATCGAAAAAAAAAAAAATTGTGAATGAAAAGGTGTCACGCGAAGTCCTTATTTGTACGAAATCTAACTTGTTCTCACTATGAACAACAAATTTATTAAAGTCATATATCGAAATTTCTATTGTTAGTGTATATGGTACCTTTTAAGGTGAACATTTTTTTAGTGTTTTGGGTAGATGAGATGATTGTTACTAACGACGGTGCATGCGTTTGTTGGTGGCTGTCGTCTTTTGGCGCGAGTGTCGTGCTTGTTGGGCGGGTTGTACGTGTTTGCTAGCGTGAAAACCGTCCTTTGGCTGGGTGTTGTCGGTGTATTGTTGTTGCGAATGTCGTGATTGTTGCTAAATACGTTTGTGGGATTGTTGTGAGGTACATTTTTATGGTGGCGGCGTATGGTCATGCATAGATTTTGTGTGGTAAGTGTGTGAGCTGTACTGACACGTTTTTTTTTGGGCATGGTGAGGGTTGACGCCGTTGTGGCTTATATTTGAGAGCATATAGTACTGGTAATTGGGTTGAGTGATAAACATGGTAGTGGGGTCAATGAATGCAGGCAAGGGTTGTCCTGTGTGACAAATTTGATTGTAGTGCAAGTCCTTTCGGACAGGTTTGGCCTAGCCCGTGCGTGCATTCATTGAGTACAAAGGTTAGATATGGTTAAAAGGGGTAGGTAGCTAGGTAAAAGTTCAAAGTCAATTCCTTGACGCCATAGGGTGGGTGCCTACCTCAGTTCAACAGGTCTCCTTTGGGACGTCTTGGTTTGGGTTGGTTGGCTTGGCTCGGGACTGCTCGCACCGTCCGCGAAATTGAAGTGAAGTCCGGTACTGGAAGATCATTTTGGGATCGTTGGGGCTGTCCCGGATCGCGCGGATTGGTTTCGGGGACTGTGTACGGCATGGCGGTGGTTGAATCCTCGGTGGTCGGTGTCCGGCCTTGGTGACACTCGCCTGGGGTTGGTGGGGGTTGTGTCCGTCGTCCTCCCCGGGGAATGGCGCTCCGGAATTCCGTCTCACTTTGTGGGGCGTTGACACGTCGGATGGCCACGGTCATCTGCCATATGATGGCCGCTAGAAGGCGTCTGGTCGCCTCTCTTCTTGTCCGCTTCTTCGTTGTCAGTTTCTTTCCGTTCGTTGCCAGTTTCTTCTCTCTTGGTTTGTCATTGCCTTTTGTTTTGCTGGCGCCTGGGCTAATTTCCATCTTTATCCTGATTAAGTTCCATAATCTTTATCCTGTCGACTTAACCGTTCTGTGGCAATATCATTGCGGGGTTTCTTGTTGTTGGATGCGAATGGTGAGAATTGGTTGAAGCGCAGTCGTTTGAGTGGAAGTTGCAGCATACAGTTAGGAATAATCAGGACACGTGGTTGAGTTGGAAAATAAGAGGCAACTGTGTTGGAGGGAAGAAAGCTTGAGAAGAGTTGAGCGATTTGACTTATTAATTAGTTGATCACATGGCGATGATGAAATGAGCGGAGAGAGATATCTCTAGAGTAGATGTTACCTTGTTGGAAGCGAAGGAGCACTGTCCGAACTCGGCGAGAGCCAGTGAACCCTGTAGGTGTTGTTCCTATGAGAGCTCAAGCGTAACTACTCATTCTTGCTTTCCGATTTAACACCAAGCCTCAGTTTCTCTCTGATTGGTCGAGAGATGTCACATGATCCTTTCCTATTGGTTGACCTACTTGAGGTGTTGTCTTTTGATTGGTCGAGAGATGTCACATGCTCTTTTCCTATTGGTTGACCTACTTAAGGTGCTGTCTTCTGATGGGCCGGCGGCTTCCTTTGGTATTAGTTACGCCCGGCTTGGGTCAGGAAGTCTCGTGTTTGTTTGACTTTATTTACTTCCGCGGCTATCAAAATACGTCCTGCTTTGTCAGGAAGTATTGAATGTTAGCTTTAACATTTATAACTTCTGGTCATTAGATACGTCCTGTTTTTCCAGGAAGTGTCGGTTTAAACTTAGCTCGCAGGGACCTGGGGTCAGAAGGTTAACTGCGACGTCTTCCTATGTCTTTTGTTACTTTCTTTCCTCCAGTTACCTTATTTTTTTATTAAATCTTTGAAAATCATACATGGTACATACATAGTGGGTCGGGGTTGCATTTAAATATATACAAATTATGACACATACATATATGTATAATATTGTTTCTTCATTTGCAACATATTTGACGCATTTATTTATATAGTAATCATTTTAATGTCATAACTTCTCCTCCAATAGATGAATATCATGGGTAAAAGGCATTATTTCCATAACTTGAGAAATTGAGCTAATCGAAAATAAAAATTGATACCACGTTAATCAGCACAAAAAGTCAATCCAGAAAATGTTTTGTTTATTTAAGGAGGAGAATTTATTTTTTCACTTTGTGTACTAGTGTTATGTTAAAATTGCTAGTGAAAATTTAATTATTTTTATTGTCTTGTATTATAGAAACTATCATGGTTCTCCTCACCGTTATGGAAAGAGATTGGTGTTAGGTCAAGTATTGTCAAAAAAAATCCTGGCGGTGGTGTCGATCTCGCTATTCGACCACCATACCAACCTCTTCAACCTTGTGTGTGATAGATGGAGGAAATCACCAGTAATCTACAGTTCATGAATATCATTTTACTTAATTTTAATATTTTGATATCTATTATCGAGTAAAATTACTCCTGAATAATGTTCAAAAAAAAAAAGAGAAACTAGTCGGCAAATCATTTGGTTGGTGTACAAAATTATAACATCCCAATGAATCCAATGCATGCATAACTAATACAGAGTAATAGAAAGGTTTCTTCCATTTTTTAAGCCAGGATCGAATTGTTAGAAATGTGAAATTTATAGAGTCGCTGTTTCATCCCAAGTTGACCTTCGGCACATGTACACTGAGGCGGCGCCACCATATACCATGTGTGACGTCACTACTTACCCCTACTTCCTTCCTGACTGCTGCTGGCTGTTTACAGCTGTCATTCTATCCCTTTTTGATTTTCTCTAAACTTGTATAACCAATAAATCAATTGGCACTCTGCTTTAACGAGTCATTCGTTAATATTTCCGATAGGTTATGGGTCCTGACTACGCCCCAAAATTGAAGAAGCAAACCTAAAGTGAAACTGCTAAGCCTAACTCATGCTAAATATGACGCACCTTGAGAATCAAGTCCGCCAGTTCAAAGGCGAAAACTTCTCCCTTTGGAAATTTCAGTTCCGACTACTATTAGAGCAAAATCAACTTTTGGATATCGTGGACGGCAAAGAAATCAAACCAGAGGTAAGTGACGCTACCTCTGCTATACAGGATGCATGACACGCCAAAGATATCAAAGCCCGAATGCTTATATCACAGGCACTTAAATTAAGATTTCTAGAACCTTTGATGTCCTGTAAAACTGCCGCTCAAATGTGGACAAGGCTCATGTCCATCCACGAACAGAGATCAGAGATCGCAATTGGCATGTTGTGGCAACAATTTTTTGACGCCCGAATGTCGTCATCAGAGGATGTCAGCAGCTATATCGCCAAGATTGAAAATCTTAGTGCAATAATTCAGGATGCAGGAGGAACGATTACAGATCACCAGAAAGTGGCAAAGATAATAAACTCTCTTCCTTCGAGCATGCGGTATTTCATCCCAGCATGGGAGTCTCAAGCGCCGATTACGCAGACTTTAGAGAACTTATCAGCACGTCTTCTGATTGAAGAATGTAGAAACCAGCAGGCCGATTCCTCGCAAGGTACAGCATTCTACCAACAGACTAAACCAAGAATCAAAGAAGATAACATAAAGAAGACTGATTCAGGAAAGATATCAGAACTAAAGAAAAAGACTGAATGCCATTATTGTCACAAGATTGGTCATTGGTCACGGGAATGTCGGAAACGGATTGCCGACCAGCAGAAGAAAAACGAGAAGCGGAAGAACCAAGCAGGGGATTGTGATCATAAAGGACACAATTTGATATTTGCGGAAGAGCGATTGCTCGAAGCATATTATATATTTATAATTATATTTAATTCTGCTGTCCTAAAAGCTTATGTCCATAGTTCTTCTAAAATACCCATTCCAAGATTCTTACAACGGTCACCTATAAAAGGAAGTTCCAAGAATGCAATATAACAGCGGTGTGGTAGATTGAACTGGCGAAACCGCTGGGAGGGTTCACCACTGATGAGCCAGGCCCTCCCTTTAATTTTTTCATCGCAGTAAGGACAGTAGAAATTGTTTTATTTAAAAAAAAAAGAATAATACGCCTCTAAAATAGTTTTATAATTTGATAAAGGTTTCAACGCAGATACCATCCTAAAGTGGAATGATTGCGACATATGGTGGGCAGATAGCGGAGCTAGCTGCAGCATGACCTTCCGACGTGAATGGTTCAAGTCTTTCACTCCGATCCACAACGATCATAGAATATACTTCGGAGACAACACTTCCGTCCTTGCAGAAGGTACAGGTGACATTGAAATCCTTGCCATGGTGAATGGAGAATGGATTGCAACATCAATCAGGAATGTGCTCTACTCTTCGAAGCTCAAGAAAAATTTGTTCAGCCTGGGAGTGTGCACTGAAAAGGAATACCGAGTAGACATCGACAAGGATGAGCTGCGCATCTACTCAAGAAAAGATCTGAAAGCAGTTGGACAACGCCAAGATGGGCTCTACAAGATGATGTTCCGAGTTACTTCATCTTCACAAGGATTTTCTGCAAAGATCAACAACCTCTAACTGTGGCACGAAAGACTAGCACACATCTCACTCACCACTATTCGAGAAATGGCCAAGAAAGGATTGATCAACAGTTTGCAACCCGAGGACATAAAAGAAGACGATTTCTTCTGTCAAGGCTGCCAAGAAGGAAAAGCTCACAGAAAGCCTAGTCATTTGTCTGAAACAAAGGAGTACAATCCTGGTGAGTTCATTCTAACTGATATCTGCGGCCCTATGCCAACACAATCCATAGGAGGATCACTTTATTTCATTTTATTCAAAGATTATTCCAGTGGCTTTCGCCATATAGATTTCATTAGACACAAATCCGATATTTTACACAAATTTGAAAACTTCGCTAGATTCAGTTATAATCAAACAGGCAATAAAATTAAAGTGATTAGAACCGATAATGCACTAGAATATACCAGTAAAGATTTCACAAATACTTGCAGAAAGTTCGGAATAGTGCATGAATTGTCAGTTCCATATGTTCACGAACAGATAGGGCGCGTAGAACGGGACAATAGAACTATTGTCGAAGCAGCTCGATCGATGCTGTGCGCACGAAATATTCCCGAAGAACTTTGGACAGAAGCTTGCAATACTGCAACCTTCATTCTAAACCGAACATTCACTAAACAAGCTCCCAATACCACACCCTATGAACTCTTTTTCGGAAGAAAAGTTAGTTTATATAATCTAAAGATTTTCGGCTGTGAAGCATGGTTGCATACACCTAAAGAACGTAGAAGGAAATGGGATAAGAAATCACAAAAGATGATTTTCTTAGGGTACGATAAAACATGCACTAACTTTCGACTCTGGAACCCTTCTACTAGAAAGATTTCTATCTCTAAAGATGTTACTTTTAACGAGACAAAACTCCAACATTACGAACTAGAGGGAGAAAAGCTCATCCCAATAAACATTGACTTTAACCTGCCGGCACCAACGACCGAGGATGAATCATCTACAGCGCTACGGTTTCCCACGCCGTCGGGATTCCACCCGATGATAACTCGATCTAAAAAGAAAGCAGATTCTTGTAACTACCATTTTGTCGATGAGCCTTCAACCTATAAAGATGCTATGGAAAGTCCAAATGCCGAAAAATGGTTGGATGCAATGAAAGAAGAAATAAAAGCGTTAGAATCTAATAACACATGGTCACTCGAAACCCTACCAGACGGATATAAGCCAGTAGGAAGTAAATGGGTTTATAAGCTAAAATCCCATCCCAACTCTACGGCACCTAAATTTAAGGCTAGACTTGTAGCTAAGGGTTACACACAAAGGAAGAACGTAGACTATTTCGACACCTTCAGTCCTGTTGTCAGATATGATTCACTTCGAGTGTTACTAGCAAACGCGGCATCAGAAAGAATGTTCTTAAAACAATTTGACGTAAAGACTGCATTTTTATATGGTGACCTAGACGAAGTCACATACTTAGAACAACCAGAAGGTTTCTCTCAAGGACACAATTTTGTTTGTAAACTACAAAAGAGTCTATATGGACTGAAACAATCGTCCAGAAATTGGAATAGGAAGTTTAAATCCTTCTTAGAGAAACACAATTTTTTTCAATCTAATGCAGATCAATGTGTTTTCACCGGAACTATTAACGACACTCAAATGATCCTTGCTCTTTACGTCGATGATGGACTTCTCATGTCTCGGAACAAGGGACGATATCGATTCTATCGTCCAGGAACTATCTCACGAGTTCAATATAACGTCTAGAGATGCAGATTATTTCGTAGGACTTCAGATTGAACAATCAGAGGATAGATCGAAGATCTATATCCACCAATCTTCATACATAAACAAGATTTTAGATAAATTCAACATGATTGATTGCAAACCCGCAGCAGTACCCATGGACCCGAGTACAGTCCTAACTAAAGCTGATTGCCCAGACTTAGATAAAAATGGAAATTCACCAAAATTTCCTTACAGAGAAGCCGTAGGCTCACTAATGTTTGCCTCTTCTGTTTCTAGACCGGACATAGCTTTTGCAACATCACAGTTAAGTAAATACCTTGACAACCCAGGACAGACACACTGGACAGCAATTAAAAATGTATTTCGCTACTTGAAAGCAACATCACAATTAGGAATATTGTACGCTAGCCATCAAGAGTTAACAGGTTACTCAGATAGCGATTATGCTAGGGACATTGATTCAAGGAAAAGTACTACAGGTTACATCTTCATGTTAAACCATGGTGCTGTTTCATGGTCAAGCCAAAAGCAATCGACAGTTGCCCTCTCGACAACAGAAAGTGAATATATTGCTGCCTGTGCTGCTACTAAAGAAATGGTCTGGCTACGCAGACTTCTTAAGGATATCGGGATTAAGATGGACAGACCCACAGTACTCAACATGGATAATCAAGCAGCCATAAAGCTAGTGCAGAATCCCGAGTTCCATAAGAGAACGAAGCACATTGATGTACGATATCACTACATTCGTACTAAACAGGAAGATGGTGAGCTGATCACAAGATATGTCAGCACTCTTCAGCAGACGGCTAACCTCCTGACGAAACCTTTGGGACCGAAACACTTCAGGCGGCTCCTAGAAAACTTGAACGTTATAAATTTCAAGAGGGAGCGTTAGAAATGTGAAATTTATAGAGTCGCTGTTTCATCCCAAGTTGACCTTCGGCACATGTATACTGAGGCGGCGCCACCATATACCATGTGTGACGTCACTACTTACCCCTACTTCCTGCCTGACTGCTGCTGGCTGTTTACAACTGTCATTTTATCCCTTTTTGATTTTCTCTAAACTTGTATAACCAATAAATCAATTGGCACACTGCTTTAACGAGTGATTCGTTAATATTTCCAATACGAATAAAATTGGAATTCTTCAGCGCAATGGCTAACAATTTCATTCTGTTGTATATATAGGAATAGATAATTATTTTTGAACACTTTGTAGGAAAATGGAACATGATGATGATTATCACTGAATTTCAACACACCTTTGGTTTTACGGAGCTTTTTCAACAGGTTCTTCTTAATCTTTTTGAAATTGGGCATCTTATTGCAGATATTTTTGAAAGGTGCAGACAAACACATGATGGAATTGCAATCGGGGCTTTGTTTTTCTCTAGAACTATTTCAGGCAAGTTTGGAAGTTAGTGTGTTTTCTAATTATATTTGATAGTCATGGAAACATGGAGATTCAAAGAAAATAGAAAAATTTTAATATTATGTATAACCCAATTGATTTCATGTCTCATGATCATAATAATTTGTTGAATTATATGAATATTTATCACTATTCTGTATATTATATATATATATATATATATGTAAAATTGTTACAAATGATCCTGTCGAAGTATGAATAAACTGGCAGTCGTGTACGTGATGTGAATGTCGATGTCCTTCCCGCATGCAGACAACAAGAGGCAGAGGCAGGGCTGGATGTTAGCACCGAGAGTGGTCGGGGACAGCCCAAGGGACAGAGGTAGAGGCCATGACAGCAACCTGGATTCCTAACACTGAGACATGGCGAGAGAGACAGAAGCGGTCTGCCGATGGACACGCTTTAGAACATACTTCCGCTGACCAACTGCTAAAAACCTGTCCTGTTTACAGGGGTCGTCTACATAAAGCCCTGGAGGGGGGGGGGGGGGGTGGCGGCTCATCTGGGCGTTGGCTATTTCCTCCCTTCTGCCCCCAGCTGACCACTCTTTTTATTTTGACGTCAACATTTT
This sequence comes from Cordylochernes scorpioides, assembly GCA_030710605.1. Lineage (NCBI taxonomy): Eukaryota > Metazoa > Arthropoda > Arachnida > Pseudoscorpiones > Chernetidae > Cordylochernes > Cordylochernes scorpioides. Next base: position 164,168,365 of record CP092865.1, on the reverse strand, counting down.
GAGATTAAATACAAATAAGGGTGTACAGGTTATATCAATAAAGATATAACATATATACAAAATATGAGGTGGTAGCAAATAGGAGCGGTGTACATTTTAATAGAAGGGTAGGATCTTATAAAGTATCAGCTCTAAATATTTGGAAAATATGTGAAATATACTTGAAGTATCATTATTATACTGTTTAAAATATACTATATATCCTTATATATATAAAAGTCAGTGTATGTATGTGGGTATCTATATCGGCTATACACGTCCACAATACGTAACTAATCTGACTGAAATTTTAACAGTATATAGAGTAGAATCTGGAAAAACTTATAATGAAAATTTCAGGTTTCTATCCCGAATATTCTTCGAGTTTTTTGCAAATTGCGTTGCAAATTTGCCTTTTCGCTCGCAAGCAGCGCCTCTAGCGGTGAAGATGGGAGGTAATATCAGCCGACTTAATGCACATGTAAAACGTGTTTTGATGGGAAGCTGGAGAAAATGAAAAACGATTTCCACTATATTAGAAATTTGTATTACCGACATGGAAAGGTCCTTGAAAAGACCTATAAATCAATGAGAAATAAATATTTAAATAAAAGTAAAAAGGCAAAAAGAGCGAGTTGGAGAATTTTTATAGAAGAAAGTCATTCAAATAACTCATTTGGTAATGCTTATAGGATATTCAAGTCATTGAGATCGAAAAATAGAAATTTAGGATTACCACTAATAGATAATTTACCAGATCATTTAAAGACCGACAAAATAAAAAGTTTAATGAACGATCTATTTCAGGATGATATTGGAGGTTTGGATAAAGATGATCATATTTTGATTAGAAATTATACGCCTAAATATAAAAATAAAAGTAGTGTTTATATCGAATCTAAGGAAATAGAGGAAACAGTTTTAAAAACAAATATTAAAAAAGCACCGGGCCCTGATTACATTAGTAACAATATGATTAGACAGGCTAAAATAAAAATAATCCCAATTCTGCATAAATTATTCAATAAATGTATAGAAATGGGATATTATCCGGATGAATGGAAAAAATCATTCTTAAAAATAATTCCAAAACCAGGCAAAACGAATTATGAAATAAATAAAAGTTATAGACCTATATCATTGACATCTAATCTATCTAAAACATTTGAGAATATAATAAAAAATAAATTAAGTAACTATTATTTAGAGAATAATTTAATGAGCTCAAGGCAGCATGGTTTTATGAAATCTAGATCAACAATTACTGGAATGGATAAAATTATAGAAACTATATTGAAACATAAACAAAAAGAATTGACTTCCTTGATAGCTATAGATATTGCGGGTGCATTCGACAATGCATGGTGGCCTGCTATTATAAAAAGAATGGATAATGATGATGTTCCTTCAGATTTAATACGGATCATAAAATCTTATTTGAATAATGAAAGGGAGGTGAAATTTACATACGAATCAGAAACCTTTTATAAGAAACTAACTAAAGGATGTCCACAGGGTGGACCTTTATCTCCACTTCTATGGAATATTTTGCTAAATGATTTGTTGATAAATTTTGATTCAATGAATGCAGATATTATATGTTATGCAGACGACGTTACAATAATTTGCTGGAATAAGACTATTGAAGGACTAAAAACCGCAAGTGAATACACCTTAAATTATGTGATCCAATGGTGTAATAGAAATAAATTAACGATCAGTACAGAGAAGACTAATATGCTATACCTACATAACAGACAAAAAATACCTATTAAGGTTAATAACAATATAATAATGCCGGTCAAGCAAGTAAAAATTCTGGGAATGAAATTTTCTAATCACAAATGGAAAAACAAAGTTAACTTTACACCGCATGTTAATGATATTCTGTGTAAGGCAGGACGTATGAAAAATTTATTATGTTCACTAAGTGGCAATATGTGGGGTTTAGACACTGAAAAGAGGTTAACTTTATTCAAAACAATCATTAGGCCTGTACTTACATACGGTTCTGAAATTTGGTTCAAATATTTAAACAATCGTTGTAAACAAAAACTGAACTCCATGCAGTACCAGATCATTTTATGGGCAGTTAGAGCATACAAAACCACTTCATCAAACTGTGTGCATAGCTTGGCAAAAATTCCACTCCTAACAGATTATATAGAATCCAGAATAATCAAATTTGATCTAGCTCAAATGTCCATTGAAGATCTAATTACTTACGAACCCCATGCTCCAAGTATAGTCAAATCATTCTTACACGCAAAAATGAATGAAATTTTTGAGAACACTAATGAAATTTTCAGAAGCTTTTTCGTATTAGGAATTCCAAGATTTTTCCGTCCAAATTTTTATAATATCCAATTCATTACAGATCATGGCAATTTTGGGAAATTTTTGGCAACTATCGGCGCCGTGAAGGAACCAGGATGCTTCTGCGGAGGTGAAATTCAAGACGCGAGACATCTACTTCTGGAGTGCCCAATTTTCCGGGATTTTAGGGAAAATAGATTTGGTCGTATTGGACAGCTTGATGAATTTGTAGACAAAAAAGAAAAGTATAAAAATTTTGATCAATTTTGTAAATACATATACAACTTTCTCTTGAATTGGAAAAAAGAGAAGGAATCTTAGAAAAAAAAAAAAAAGAACTGCGATGCTTGCTCTGTGTGTTTTGCTTTGTTGTTTGTTTTTCTCTTTGGACAATTTTCTTTAGTTAATTTATGTAAAATAATGAATTGAACAGGATTGTATATAGCCGTATTGCTGTAATGCAGTGAAATGTATTGGCGCAAATATCCCTGAGTTTGGGATATCGCGTTTCATGATGTTAATAAAGTTAATTAATGCACATGTAAAACGTGTTTTGACAGGACATAGAGAAAAATCTGGAAAATATATTTATCGGATTTCTAGCCAATAAAAAATAAAATTGACAGGTTCTGGGCAAAAATTGTTTTTTTAGTCAGAAAATTATGATGACAATATTGCTGTATCATGTTTGATTATCAGATACAAAATTATATCGGGAAAAATCCAAAAAGCAGAGACCACGGGTGAAACCAGTTCATTTTTTTTTGTACGCAGGAACAAAATTCTAACAGAAAAACATTCATTCGAGCAGAAAACAAAAGCCAGATCATCTTTCTATAAAAATATCGCTTCTCAGACACAAAGTTTGGAGCGGAACGTTTCACAAGAGTGACATCCACGGCGCCAATTTATAATTGCAACGAATAGTATTTGAAAATCAAAATAATATAATTTTCAAATATCGTTGTGAAAATTTACATTTTTATTTTTATATTTTAAAAACACACAAGTTTGGAGCGGGACGTTTCACAAAAGTGACATCCACGGTGCCAATTTATAATTGTAACGAATAGTATTTGAATAAAAACATTTAATCGGGTAAACCTGGGCGTTGCCCGGGTCATTCGGCTAGTATGCTTATATAAATGTGTTTTCAAAATTATATTTATGGTCGAATATATTATTTTATTATATATAATTATATTATATCCAAAAGAAGTTGCAATTTGATATTTTAATTCCTGTATACAAATAAAAAAGAACATTTTCATATTTATAATATTTATGCTATATATTCGGATTTATTGTCACAGATGCGCAAATGATATCCACGTACCTCACAAAATGTCTATGTATGCACAGATTTAAACCAAAGCGTTTGATTGGCTACCGCGAGAGGTATGAACAAACACATGATTGGCTGTTGTTATCTGAAGAAAGGGTTGATAAATTGATGAAAATTATTCAGATTTAATATTTTAACGAGTATCATTCTCAATAGTATTTTTTCGTACTCGCTGGCTTTTGAAAAGAGTTAAACTTTTGAACAAGGTTTTTCAAATGCATAATATACACAACCTATTCAGTATGTATGAAATATAAATAGTTTCAATTTTGATGTCTTTGAGATGACAGAATTATCATATACATTATATTATTTCATCAATAATTCAAAACAGGGCGATTTAAAAAAACTGAATTATAATTTATAATGGCAGTTAAATATGGCAGAAAAATTAATATTACATACAAATGGCATTAGTGTAACTAAATTAAATAAAAATAACTAACATATAAAAACGGGAATCATATTTATTGAGTAAATATGTTTTAAATTATATTCAAAATTATCGTGTCCATCCATTGGGCCATTTTTCACACAATAGCTAGCAGGAAACCAATTTGTCTACATATTTCCACGTGAGCGAGGTAGTAGTCCCACCCCATACCACTAGCAATGTCCTAGTCCTGTTCTGGGTCTACATACAAGTTATTTCACCCCAACTACTAGCACGGTTCTAGTCCAGTTCTTGGCCTACATACAAGTTATCCCACCCCAACCACTAGCAATGTCCTAGTCAATTTCTGGGTGTACATACAAGTTTTTGCCACTCCAACCACTAGCATGGTTCTAGTCCAGTTCTTAGTCTACATACAAGTTATTCCACCCCAGCCACCAGCATTGTACTAGTCCAGTTCTGGGTCTATATACAAGTTATCCCATGCCAACCACTAGCATGGTTCTAGTCCGGTTCTTAGTCTACATACAAGTTATTCCACCCCAACCACCAGCATTGTACTAGTCCAGTTCTGGGTCTATATACAAGTTATCCCATGCCAACCACTAGCATGGTTCTAGTCCAGTTCTTAGTCTACATACAAGTTATTCCACCTCAACCACCAGCATTGTACTAGTCCAGTTCTGGGTCCATATACAAGTTATCCCATGCCAACCATTAGCATTGTCCTAGTCCAGTTCTGAGTCTACATACAAGTTATCCCACCCCAACCACTAGCATTGTCCTAGTCCAGTTATGAGTCTACATACAAGTTATCCCACCCCAACCGCTAGCAATGCCCTAGTCCAGTTCTGGCTCTATATACAGGTTAGCCCACCCCAACCACCAGCAATGTCCTAGTCCACAGTTCTAAGTCCACATACAAGTTATTCCACCCCAACCACCAGCAATGTTCAAGTCCAGATCTGAGTCTACATATAAGTTAGCCCACCCTAACCACTAGCATTCTACTAGTCCAGTTCTGGGTCTATATACAAGTTAGCCCACCCCAACCACTAGCAATGTCCTAGTCCAGTTCTAGGAAATAGATTTGGGCCATTCCTCAGACACTTCACATTTCCTTTCATAATTGCAAAAATTGATAAGGGAATTTTGGGTTCTGACTTTCTAAATAAATTTATTCTTTTAACAGATATTCATGGAAAAATATAATAGATGTAAATACCAAATTAGCCGTAAAAAGACAAATATCTGCCATTTCTGAAGAATTTATCGTTAGTGAAACCGACAGCACTAATACAATAACAAGATTGATTTCTGAATATAAAAACCTTTGTACGCCCAATTTGGTACCAGCCGAATTATTGCACAAAGTGAAACATCAAATCACAATAACAGGTCTTCCTGTGATTTCAAAAACAAGACAATTGGATACAAAATGCCTCAGGATGGCACAGCAAAAATTCCAATATATGCTGGAAAATGACATTATTCGTCCATCCAAATCTAAATGGGCAAGCCCATTGCACATGACATTGAAAAAGGATGGTACGTACCGATCATGTGGAGACTATCGAAGCCTAAATAATATAACCATTCTTGACCGGTACCCCAGTCTTAGATTAGAAGAATTCCATCATATATTGAGAGGAAAAAATATTTTCCAGAAAAGATGCAGCCAAAACACAGGCAGTTTTACATGAATTCCTGAAAGGTGCCAGAAAAAAGGACAAAAGGAAAATTCCATGGACTACAGAAGCAAAAGGTATGTTTGAAAAATTTAACTAAGACCTTTCAGATGTTTCAATGCTAACATATCCTAATTCAGAATTACCTCTGTCTTTGAGCACAGACGCTTCGAATTGGGCAGTCGGAGCAGTCCTTCAACAATATGAGGAAAATGGCTAGAAACCCATAGCCTTTTACTCCAAGAAATTGATTTACACTAAGAAGTCCTATAGCACATATGACCGTGAACTATTGGCAAGCTACCTTTCTGTTAAAAACTTCAAACACATGCTGGGGAAGGAAGAGACTTCAAAATTTACACTTGTCTTAAGCCTTTAAAGTGTCCCTTCATTAAAAAAAAATGAAAATAATCACCAAGACAACTTAGGCATCTACAATATATCTCAATTCACTACAAATATTGAACATGTTGATGGGAAGAGCAATATTGTAGCAGATACATTATCAAGGATAAAAGAAATGTCAATAATTGATTTCAATGAATAGCATTGAAATAGATCAATGACACTGAGTTGATATCTCTAAAACAACAAAACAACCTCAAGTTTCAACAATGTCCTTTACCATCATGAAATATTCTTAGGTTTTCGATACTTCAACAAGCAATATTAGACTATTCATTCCCAAAGAATTAAGAAAAAATATGTTTCAGCGCGAATTCATGGAACCGTACATCCTGTAATCAAGGCAAGCGTCAAACAAATGACAGCAAGATTTATTTGGACAAACATAAAAAGAAGGATGTCCAAGAATGGGCTCGTACATGCATGGGTTGTCAAATTAACAAAATTTCTATGTATAAAAATCTGAAATAAATACTTTCCGAAGACGGCAGATAAATTTAGTGTCGTACACATTGATTGTTTCGGTCCACTTATCCGTCAAATGATCACCTTTACTGCCTAATCTGCATCTATATCAGAGCAGAAACCCTTGCAAAAGTATTTTATGAGAACTGGATTGTCCGCTTTGGTATGCCTACCACTGTCATTACTGACTGTGCGAAGAAATTTGATTCAACAGTTTTTAAGGAACTGGCAATCATCTGTGGAATTAAAATTCATAACACACTACTCCATACCATCCTCTATGTAATGGGAAAATAGAAAGATTTCACCGAACATTGAAAACTGCTTACATTGAATACTTACAATGATGATTTGAGAAAATACTTCAGAGACTTGAGGCCAGAAAAATCATCTAAGACATCAAAAGCAATTTTTGTTCATAAGGACATGAATTCTTGCTCACATGTATTCCTGAGAATTGACAGAGTTGGAAAAACACTTGAGCCACCTTATCAAGGACCATACAGGATAATGGAAAGACATGAAAAATTTTTGTTCTTGACATCAACGGCAAGAATATCTCCATATCCATTGATAGACTAAAACCAGCATATTTACCTGCAGTGCACTCTGATAATAACATCAATAAACAGAACTCTAACCCTACTGAGCAGACTGTTGCAGATAATTTTCTAACAACAAGTGAAAGAAAAAGTTGTAAGATTTAACCCATGCCCTGCATTGACCAAGCGTAACTTAGTTACTGGTGAGGGAGTGATGTAGCGAACGCTAGACTTATAAACTGTGAATTTGTAAATGGGTAAATTCATGATTTTGTAATTAGGTAAACTGCTTTGTTTGTTTTGTAATAATAATCAAAGTATTTTATCCTTTACAAATTATTGAAAACTTTATAATTTACTTTATCTATTTATCAATTATCTTTGTTTTTTATTCTTAATTGTTTACTTTTTAAAATAATAGCTAAAAATATATATGTATTAGATTTGTTTATTTAAATTTGAAATATATAAAACATTAAAAGTAACAACTTTTATAAATAAATGAATAATATCATTTAAAATATTAATAGTATTTATAAATATTTCTAATTATATATGTAAATAAAAAATGTTAATCATCACCAATATAAAATATATAAAAAATGTGGAATAATAAACAGTTGCTAGATGGCTTTTGTTTGATTCTTCAAATCTATAAATATTTAAAATAAAATATTGTTGTGTCTAAATAACTACTTGTTACCTGTTTTTACTTTAATTCTGATTATAGTACTTGTAGCAAAATATGACTCAATAAGCCGTGTCAGCCAACAGTATTGGCGTTTGCTAGCTAGGACAGATCGCTTTTATTCTTCTATATTGATTGTTTTGAGAAAGCTGTTTTTTTCGGATATGATTCATTATATTAATATTTTTAATTGATGTTTGTGCTCTCAATGATTCACGGCTCTTTACTTTGAAAGCCTTAATCACAATTACCTTTAAATCGATGTACTTTTGAATGTAATAATTGTTCCTTATTTTGAGTAAAATATAAAAATTGGAACTTGTGGAATTTTAAAATAGGTTGCATTCCCCTCAATTTAAATTCTTATGTAGACATATTTCTGAGCGTATATTAAAGGCATTAAACATTTAAGAAACACATTCAAAAGCTCAATGAAATTTAGTGGTTAAACACTTTAATCGCGAATATTTTATATTTTAATATGTAATTTTGATTTTGAACAATGAATATCAAATTTCATGTTTTAAATCTACATTCAATAAAAACAACCTTTTATAATTTAAAATAAAAATTTGTTGTATATATATATTAATTAATTGTTCCACAGAGTGTGTGTAATCTCACAGGTAAATGGGCTCTAACCGAAACAGAAAAAGTTCCTTTGTTTAATATTAGTTTCCCTTTTATATTTTGTTCTCTCTCTTGTAAATCAGTAAATATAATGTTTAATTAATAATTATTGGAATCAGTTTCATTAATAATTCTAAGCAAAGTCAACAATTGGTAGCAGATGGTGGTTTATTGATATAAAGCTCAAAAGCGAAAATAATCAATCTGAAGATTAAGTATGAAGTTTATTCTGATCGGTAAACTGAAGCACTTCTGAGGATATTAAAAGTATTTATAAAGATTAAGTTAAATTATATCTATATATTGCATGTATAAAAGCTACCCAATATTTAAAATAAATTTGAAATATATATTTGTATTTAAATTTATTAGTTTGTTTATATTAGTTAAAAAGGCGAAAATGGCTGAATATAATTTTTTATCCCAAACAAAATTGAACCATTAACAGAAACTAATTATCAAATTTGGGCGTTGAAAATCGGCGCAGTTCTGAGAGGAAGAAAATTATATAAATGTGTAATTTCTGATCCAGAACCTGATATGGAAGACAGAAGTTCTTGGGAGATTTGGAGTGATAAAAATGAAGCTTTTGGGATAATCATCACTACGTTGACAAATGAACAAGCTGGAATGTTCATAGGAGAAACAAATGCGAAGAAAGTATGGGATTCACTGAGAAAAACATACACAGGCAATTTGGAAGATAAAATTATTGATATAGGCTTAGAATTAAAGAACATTAGAATGAAAGATGAAATGAAACTCTGTAGATGAATATATAACAAGGGCAAAAAATATTGCTGCGAGAAGTTCATCATTAGGACATCAATTTCCCTCAAGAGAACTTTCATTTCATATTGTCAGAGGCATACATCCAAGGTATGAAAATATTGCTATTGTCTCATGATTTAAGAGAGGGCAACAATTGAAGAGATTCAACAAACTCTGAGAGAAGAAAAGTCAAGAAGAAATATGAGATTGAATCAATCGGTTGAGAATGGGCATGAACAAGCATACAGAATTAAAGATAGAAAGGTTAAACAATTTCAACCAAAAATATGCTTCGTTTGTAATAAAAATGGACATCTAGCTAATGATTGCTGGTTTCGAGATGAACAGAAACAAGGATATCAAAAGAAATGGACTCCTGATTATAGAAATCAAAAATCCTAGTGGATACTGTGAGAAGTGGATTTAATGAGAAAGCATTTAAAACATATGTAAAATAATTTGAAGATTCACCAGATGAAAGAAATGATAGGCAAATATGGTGTATAGATTCAGGATGCACCGCACATTTAACCCCCAAACCTAACTTTGATGGAAAATGTGACAGAGTACAAAAGTGAAAAAAACCCTATCTGAGAAGGGCAAAACTACCCAAGCCACAGCCAAAGGAGATATGAGACTTACTACATGCACAAGTGAAGGCCAAGAAAATATTCGCATCAAAGATATCTTACATGTACCAAATTTAAGAAATAATTTCTCGTCAGTATACGAATTAGTCAACAAAGGAAATTCAGATTTTTTCAATAAGAATGGAGAAAAAATTATAATGAAGGGAATGATTTAGTTGCTGAAGCATATATTAAAGATAGATTGTTTATGATGGAAACAAAACTAAGAAATGTACCAATAGCAAAAATGAAAATGCCATAGTTTTTGATATGTTTTGATTTTTTAAATTATCAACTTTCTATTTTAAAACTCAATATAACTATTTTATTCAATAAAATATTTTAGCACCTAACATTTTGATATGATATTAAGTTGCAATCATTTGTGGTAAATGTGATATAGTGGATATATTAAAATAAATATAAAGGAATTGATTCAACCCTTCAGTGTAGCATATAAAAGCAGAATGATCCAATACAGAATTAGTGCTCTAAAGAAGCTGTCTGGTGGATTAAATTAGCCGAACCGATGGGGAGGTTCACCACCACAAACAAAACGGCAATCTATTCTTTGGTACTCTTCAAAATCACATCCTCTTAAGAAAGTTCGCAGAGCTCGAAGTGTTGGAAAACAAATGTTCGTTTTTTTTTTTAGAAAAAAGTGGTTTCATTTATATTGTGAAGTCAAAACATCAAAGGACAGTTAAAATGATTGGTATAAAACAAATATCTTCCAGCAATATTTGAAAAAAATCAAGCAAAGCAGACCAAGAGTTCAACTTAGAGGAGTCCTTCTTCACCATGACAATGCAAGACCGCACACCTCAGGCCAAACATTAGACCTTTCAGCCAACTATGGTGTCCAATTAGTCACTCATTCACCATATTCATCAGAATTAGCATCTTGTGACTCTTTTTAATATTTCCAAAAGTTATGTATAGAAGGATAAAATCTATAACACTGATGATGGAGCACTGCAAGTCTTTATCAATGTTTTAAATTCCATCCACGAAGATCACTGGTGTAAGTACTTCGATAATTGGGTTTCGGGGATGAAATCTTGCATAGTTGCTAAGGGTGAATACTTTGAGAATTTCTGGTGAGAATTCAAGTAAATCATAGATTTTAATGAAAAACAGAATGCACCAAGGTAATTTCATCAATTAGCTCTATATATCAGTATAAATTGGAATTAAATTTTAGGGAAAGAAATACAAAATCAAGGTAAATTTTATATTCTAAAACATTCATATAATTCTCACATAAATCAGATAATGAAAATACAACGTGTGATCAATAATATTCAGGAATGAGACTGGATCACGTAAAATATTCAAAATAATGAAATAATTTTATAAGGACCTTATAGATAAAACATTTATCAACACGTAGAAAAAGAATTGATCACACAGACGCACGCGTTCACGTTTTTTCGAATATATATTTCTACGTTGCACTTTGGCAAACAACCATTAATAAATCAATTTGAGCACAAGAGGAGAGCACACTCATACATAATATTTAAACAGCTCTTTTTCATCGATTAAATCGAAACAGCAGAGTTTTATTAGAGAATTTTGAAAGTTGGAACGCAAATATTAATAATATACATAAATATTTATAATATAAATCCAATATTGTAGTAATAAACTGTATATCAAATTAATTTACACTAGGTATGTAGAATAAATATTTTTATTAATAAAAAAGCACCATTTTCTGCCCAAAAAATATAAAATAGAAGAACTTCTCGTTCAAGAATAGCCTTCAGCCAGAGGTGGGTTTCGGCGAAGACTCTTCACGTCATTTACTGGTTCGGCAGTTCTTGAGCTGGTGATGATCGGCTAGTTGATGGAGAGTGAAGCCGAGGTGATGGCAGTATAGGGGTCGGATAGCTGAGGATGGACCTGTGGAATATACTGAGGCGAGATGTTTGAAGAGAGGACTGTGGAATATGCTGAGTCCAGATAGCTGAGGTAGGGACTGTGGATTGTGCTGTCCAAATAGCTGAGGAGGGAACTGTAAATGGGGAGATGTTGGATAGTTGAGGATGGGACTGTAGAATTTGCTGAGGCTGGATAGCTGAGGTGGGGACGGTAAAGTGTGCAGATGAATATCAGGGCAGAAGATATCATGAATTGAGATTGCTTTTAAAAACGACAGAATAAATTTATAAAACAGAATATTTATATATATTACCATAATTATGAAGGATAAGAATTTTGCTATATAGGAGTTCAGAGTTTATATGTTTATATGTCCTTACGGTTTTATGGGATCAATAGAGATTAATAATTGGAGGTACTTGTATAATGCAGTGTTTTAAATTTGATATATTAAACAATGACCAGGCTTCTTACTCTTTTTAAATCTATTTAGTGATGCTCTAGGTTTACGAATTTTGATTTTTCTTTCGAATTGAAAATATGTTAAAATTCAGATTTAATACTGAGAGGCTATTTTCCAAGTGAGATTGAGCGCAGATGGATGTATGTGTAATTGATTGTGTATGTATGTTTATGTGCATGTGTGTATTTCTGTAGATATTTGTGTTTGTATGGGTGTATATGTGAATGTAGGTTTCTGTTTGCCTCTATGTCTATGTGTATATATGGGTGTGTGTGGATGTATGTATGTGTGTATGTTTATGTGAAGGCCTGTATGTCTATGAGTGTATGGGTGTATGTTTATGTGAAGGCCTGTATGTCTATGAGTGTATGGGTGTATGTTCATGTGTGTACATGTGTCTATCTGGATGTATGTGTTTATGCGTGAATAAATATATTTGTATTCCTGTGAGTATATGGGTACATGAAGATGTATCTATGTGTATTCCTGTATGTCAATATGTGAATATATGTGTATATGAGTGCATTTGTATGTCTATTTGCGCGTGGGTATGAATGTGTATGAATATGAATGTTTTGTGCTCGGTTCTTAAAATTACCAGGTTGATGGGGCGTTAGGAAATCAGATTTTTAGATGATTCCCTTAAATTCACTATTTCTAGAGCTAAATGGTCGATAACCTAAAATATTTGGGGATTTTTAAGTAAAATGAAATATAACAGAAGAGGATGGACTATTGGATTTTGGAAAACCCTGATATTCATCTGCACACTTTCAATGAGTATTATTCAATAAAAGATGGTAGTTGAATAATTCGATGACGTAGAAACATTGGTTGTATTGGGATCAGTTTTCATGACTTTAAAGCCGCTCAAATTCCAACTTTAAATGGTAGATTGAGAATGACTTGATTGGAAATATTATTTCTGGGTACCAGATTCATATTTTGGGAGGGAATTGAATGGAAATTGAGATTTCTGCGACTGTGATGGGAAGTTTTAGAATAAAATTGAATAGTGACGGGATGGTAACAAGGTTATTTTTTTCATTATTGTTTCAGATTTCTTTCAAGGACTGATTTTAAATAGGTAAATATGCTTTATGGTTAAATAACTATTCAGAAAAAAATGTAGAAGAAGGCAGAAATATATGAAACTGAATGCTTATAATAATGGGCAGGAACTTGTGATGATTTCTCATTCACCCTTTGCTCAGAAATTTTCAAAAAATCGCTTGGGTTTTCTAAATATCCAAGGTTCTTTTGCGTCTTTGGCGCTTTCTGGCGTTGTCAAATATTTAGCCTCGATTTGAGTGCCTCTATCTATCTTGTAGGTAGCTCCTCCAGTAGCCCGCTTATTGGCCTGCATCAGCATAAAATTTAGTAATGTTATTTTGAAGATATTTAAATTATTTTTTAGTGATTTTCAAATATTTTCATGAACTATATAAATTTATTAATTACAATATAACTGAATATATATATTACCATCATCTTATATTGAATAAAATGTGAATATTCGATCATTCCTCATAATATAGAATAATAGGAGATTTGAAAATTTGAATTGAGGCAATCCATGGTTAAAATATAATTTACAGAAAAGTGAGATATTGCATAAGCATCAGGTTTACCAATTATTACAGAATATTCTGTTGAAACGATATTTTCCTATTACTGCAATCTATATTTTAACATCACAAGTAGGTTGAATTACCAATTTATCCAGGAGGCCGTTGGCGAACGCGAGCTGCAAACAAAAACTCTCGAGTTTTAGCGATAGAAGAATGTTTTTTTTTTAAACTCACGTGTTCTTTCAAGGCGTTGATGAACTCCTCCTGGTCACTGAGGTCGTCCAATAATTCTTGGCATCTCAGCTGTCACCGTTCAAACACTGATTAGATATCTTAACCATACCGCTTCCAACTGAACATATTATGGCAAAGTATAGGTTATTTAACTAATTTAAACAGATTTACTAATAATTTAGAAATATCAATGTGTCATCTTAATTGTTTAATTTTCTAGCTTTACTCTTTTTATAATTATAGAAATTTTGAAATAAAAGATTGCTGTACCGCTGCAATATATTTTCCTTCTAATATAGAGATAAGAGAGTGGTCATTTTTATGTTTATATTCTGCTACTCTGTAAATTTTCATCGTGGCTTAACTTTTGTTTACCATTCATAGTTTGTTCTTGCCTGAAATAAATTGCTATCCTATCCTGAAGTTGGCCTTCTCTAATTTTCCACGTGGCATTTTGGTGGAGATGCTGGGTAAGTTAGGGAAGACAAACTGAAGACCGCCGAGAAGACCTTGAAGCCATGGATGCTGAGATATATATTTTCGGAGACTGACTCCAGGATTTCACCGCCGTGCTAAAGCCAAGACTTCCCTCGAGGACGACGATGTCCCTGAGTGAATATAAAGCAGCGGGGGACAATTATTATGATGTGATTTAATATGGAGCAACTGATTAGCAATTTTTATTAGTGTTCGCGGTATTTTTACCTCTTCTCTAAATATGATCGTCCCCCACCGTTCTTATTTTCACTCAGTAACATCTAATTGCTCAATGACAGAAAATTAAATATTTTATTTTTCCTTCTCAGTGAATTTAAAGGAAAGCTTTTTAAAAAATATATTTTAAAATAATTATTTAGTTAGTTTAAGTCATGAATTTACAAAATTTAGAATAAAATGTTCAATGGTGATTAGGCCTTGAATAAACGGAAGCTTGCTCGCGGCGGATTGGTCAATTCCTTGTAAGAGGCGTAGTATAAGACTTAATCCTGGCCACTCCGACCACCCAGAAGTCTGAAAATTTGTACACCTGAATTGTCATTGGACTGAGTGAGTGTTAAAAGTTTGATACTTCTATGTGATCTGGAGAGGCATTTTGGAATTTTACCGTTTCTGGCCAATCTGACAACCGCGAGTCAAAATATTTGTCAACTTGCATTGTCATCAGGTTCTAATAAGTGTAAAAAAATTAAGATTTCTATAAGTATCCTAAAAATCTATTAAATGTTTGAGGACCGACAGACGGATAGACAGGGATATACATTCTTATATATGCATTTCGAAATGAATAGATAGGTAAGTTGCGTGCGCACGTCCCTCCCTTTTTATTTATAAATATAAACTATTTAATGCGATTATTTTATTTCCGATAAATTTCTACATCCTTACTGAAATTAATAACATAATGCGAATGTTGACTTATAATTGGTATATTGCAACACTGTTGAGCCAGTCTCTCCCAATATTTCTTTCTTTGAAGTAAGAGCAGTACATTTTTTTATCAAGTGAGTGAAATGTTTTAGAATGGGAATTCTACATTTTATAAATTGAAAATAATTGATTTTATTTGATACAGCATTCTCTTTTTACGATAATCTACAGTATCTGCAAGAACTATTCAACTAACGAATGATTTTCACACAACCAAATAGGAATTAATAGGTATAAACTACTGGAAAGGTTTCAAAATAATTGAAGTGTAACCATTAGCGAGAGAAGTAGTATTAATATATATTCACAGAAAACTATAAAAAGAGGTTTATGGATAAATTTTAAAAATATATTTTGATAATCAACTCCTTTATAAAACAAGAAAAAGACGATGCCCTTTTCAAGCATACACCATTGAACAAATAGATTCGTTTGTTCATTTGTTTGAAAATAAAATCAGAGGTGGGTCCTCAACATACATTGAGTGATAATGTAAAATGTAAAGCGAAACATGAGAGTTACTGAGCTATTGTTTTACATTAATTCAGCTCAAATATTAGTAAAAAATTAATTATAAAGTCGCATCTGACACTTCATTTAAAGTTTTAAAAATTGCTATTATTTAATAGTGGTAACTGAAAATGGTTTTCTATACTTTTGAGTGGATATATATTTTTTATACTGTATGAAAGGGTTTAATTGTTTAAGGGTGTAATCTGAAAATATTTTCTCTATTTTAATAATTTAACTGAAAGTACATTTCTAAATTATTTTAATTATTTGTTTTTCTTTATATTAAATTGACAATATATAGAGTTTGAATTATTCAAAATAGCATATGGAATCTTTTAGAAGTCCTAGAATTGATCAATCTTAAATTTGTAAACGTTCAAAACCTATAAGAAGATGTAGAATGTAAAATAAATAGATTAAACATGACCTAATTTTATCGCCGCAATTTCTATCAATAAAGATAAACCCTTACCTCTAGCGGAGATGGAACCTCTATTTCAACAATAGGGGGGACTTTTGCAACTGAAAAACAAAGTGATATATGAACATGTTTATATTAATTTAGTATATAGAGAGAGTCGCAAAATATTTCAATTGAAATGGAATTTCAACCCATTACTTCTTGTAACAGACCAATGAAAGACAAAGACCTCTACTATCCCATCATCAAACTCATCTCTAAACCTGAAACCAAATTGGTTCACAAAATCCCGTGTAGCTCCTACAACTTTGAATATATAGGCGAAACAGGAAAACCTTAGAATAACAAGTGAACAAACAGGTCGGGAAAACAAAATAAAATAATTCTCTCTTTACCAGAAAAGCAGTGGAATCGTATAATTATAAGAAGATAAGAGATTAATATAAAATTGGCCATCAGAGGTATAAAATATATAACAGGATAATAGGAAATAAATATACCACGGCTACATTCAGTTCCTAAAATGATGTTAGAAATCCCACAAATGATAACTTCAACAGCGAGACAGATAAGCACGTATGATTGTGAACTGCTCGAAATGTCAATTTATTTTGTGATAAATTAATTTGATGATAACAAAACTATATATAAATTTTAGTGTTTTTCTCATTAGAAGTACACATTTTATAAGAACATATTTTGAAATTTATATTAACACGGTTTATAAAAGTGAAATATTAACATCCACCTTTATGTACTGTAAAGGTCAGAGATACAGCAGTGTTATTGGGTGACCACCCTCTTTCTAACCCAAAACGATATATTTTGATGAACGATTTCCTCCAAAAGCAATTATAAGTTAGGTGTATTTACTGGCGGCCACTCACTACTGAATTCATCATTGTGCCATCTTTACTACGGTTAGTAGTAAGTGTACTCTATCAAATTCAATTTTCAAAAATTATTGTTCATATTCGCTGTTGTAGAATATCTGACCGACAGTAGACCACATGCTAACAGCAAAATATTTTAAACTAATTTGGTATTTTTTGACATAAACTGATGATTGCCAATAACAAGAATAGCTCAGAAATGTATTATTTATATTTTATTTAGTATGACTTTAAGAATAATAAATCGCTACACTTTTGTTAGCTAGAATGATATAAATTATGGTCAATTGCCTAATTACAAAATTGATCTAGCTTTTTTATTTCTCTCTTTGATAAAATTACAAGTTTGTAAGCATGTCCCGATCAATATCTCCATTGAAATAGCAAGGAGTGTGGACGTGATGCAGATCCTCGAGGGTGTCATTGTAGGTAATTTCTACTTTTGCAATTTTGAAGTTTTCTTCTTCCAAAAATAAAATGATAAATTATTGATTTCTCTCCACGTATTCTACTTGCCTCAGATGTGACCAGACTGCCCGTTGCCCTCCCTCCACGCTGGAATACCGTTTTTGGAGCCTCACACATGGCAGCTGGAGTCCACCCATCTTTCCCCAACTTTACTCCGGAAGTTCGGCCTCTCGGATAGCTTGTCATCCATTTTACACTGCGATGAAAAATATTGTGAGACTTTATTTACTGGATCGTTTCTTAGAGTTCTAATACTGTATTAGGCGATTCTACTTATACATGCTACCCTGAAGGGTGGACTCTCAGAAATGGTATTCTAGCAAATAATGGACATAATCTTTTAGGATAAAATAATTATATATAAATACTAGCGGATGTACCCGACTTCGCCCAGGTTTTTCTCGAGGGAATGTTTGTAGTCTGGTAATAAGAAAATATACGTACACCTAAACACTATTAGAGAAAAGAGAAACCACGGAAGGTGAACAGAAAATGCTTACAATGGATGTATATGTTTACGATATCAAGTTAAATAAAAACAAAGGTAAAATTTGCATATGTTGGTCACTATAAATTTGTATATTTGTTAGGCGAAATTAGAAACATGATAAAACAATTGGGTATTTAAAAACAAATGTAGAAATAAAAGTTGAAATATAATAAACAATGTTAAAGATTAGTTAATTATTAATTAAGATTATGTGTGAATATGTGAGAAAGATGTAATATCGTTGTTGTTTTTTAGATTGAGATTATTAGCTAGTATGTAAAAAAATTAACTCTGTTGATTTTTATTTTTGTATTTATATATAAATAGAAATAACTCTGTTGATTTATTTTTTGTATTTAATCGATAACAGCGAAGTTACGCATGTTAATGTTAGGAAAAATATTTTGATGTTAAGCAAAACCTGCTCCATCTCGTTTTACATAAATGTTGAAAATTTGGTTGAAATTGATGCATTGTAACGAAAGTTTTTAGTGATGTCCACTTATGAAATTTCCATTTTATTAATATAGATTTATTTCGAGCAATGCTTTTCCACAAACAATAAGGAAAAGTCCAGTTAAGCATAAATTAATATGAAGAAATAACGCGCCATTTTCAAATATATAGAAAATGAAAATATTAAGGTATGAATGTTGCATTAGCACGCCATCTGGTATGAAAATTCAGAACTATTATAGACTTGTATGATTCTTTTAAAATTTAAACAATTTTACTGCCCTTACTGAAATGGAATTTCCATTTTGAAATTGTTTAATTTTTTTAAAGAATGCGTCTATAATAGTTTCGAATTTTCATTATGGTATGCATTATTTTTTTTACACAGAAAACAAAATTTTACTGCTCTTATTGAGATTAAAATTGTTTGCGAGAGAGAATTGCTAGATGAAAATATTTATATGTAGAACTACTGCCTTAAAAGCTAATGTCCATATTTTGACTGAATACCATTTCTGAAATTCCACTCTTCAGTGTAGCATATATAAGCAGTTATATCCAATAAAATATTAGGGCTTTAAGAACTTTGAATAAAAATGATCGTTGAACTTTCAAGAATGCAGCAGTTTTTAATAGGCATGTCCTGTAGCCAAGGAGACAAAAACTGCATTATTTTTCATTTCGTTCGTAAGGGTAGGTTCTTCCATGTCTACCCTTGCAACTGAAAAAATATGTTCCTTTGACACACTGGGAAATATGGAACTTATATTGTGTGTTCTCAAATAGTTACCGAACCTTCTATAAATTATGTTTTAATTGTGCTAGTGTATATTGAAGTTAATTTGTTTATGTTTTGTATTATAGTAAACCATGGTTCAAATGGGATGGAAGGAAATTGGTACCAGGTCAGGTATTGTCAAAAATAAGCCTGGCGGTGGTTTCGACCTCGCTATTTGACCACCATACCTTCTCACCACCTCTTCAACCTTTGATTTGTCAAATTGAAATATTTTTCTGATATTATAGAGTGATATTCATTACATATATCAGTTTAATTCTGGGTGTGCGATAGACGGAACAAGTCACCTTTAACCTACAGCTGATGACTATCATATTCCATAATTTTAATATCTGGTCTAGTTTAATATTCTATTTTTCATCGAATAAAAATACTCTTGAATAGTGTTCGAGGAAAACCATTTGGAAAATTTTGGTTCGTGTACAAAATTCATGTAACATTCCCCAATGACTTCATTAGACTAATGCATAGCAAAAGAAAAGGTTCATCCTTTCATCAAGTACAGGCTTGAAAAAATTAGCATTAATTAGCGAAATGGCAATAAGTTCTTAGTCATCCTATTGTATATATAAGGATGAATAATTTTGTTTGAACCTTTTGTAGGAAAACAAAACATGATGATGATTTTCACTGTAGTTCAACACACCTTTGGCTTTGCGGAATTTTTTGAGCAGGTTCTTCTTAAACATTTTAATTTTGGGCATCTTATTGCAGATCCTTTTGAATGGTGCAGAAAAACACATGACGAAATTGCTATTGGGGGCTTTGTTTTTACTTATGAACTATTTAAGGCAAGGTTGAGAGTTAGAGTGTTTTTAATTATACCTGACAGTCATGGAAACATGGAAATTCGAAGAGAAAATAAATATTTTGATATATCACAATTGATTTCATGTCTCATGATTATGATAATTTTTTGAATTATATATGAATGTATATAAAAAAATGGCATATCCTGACCAGGAGCACATGTGCTTTACAGAAGGCAGAGCGCCATCTGGTGGAACAGAAATCAACTAAACATTGATTTAGCCTGTTCCCTGATATTTGGCCAACCCAATTTCTTGATAAATCAAGAAAAGCCATCCACGAACGCGTTTCGCGCTTTTTGGCGCTCGTCAGCGTGGAGTAGGCTGAACCATTGAGACCAAAAAAGATTTTTTGATCCCAATGGCTTCCCGAAAAACCAAGAAATGGGTATTTATGGCCAAACTTGCGTAAATACGCTTAGCACATTAAAAAACGAAATAAAAGATAAAAAGATCAGGTGTTGAAATCAATATAAAAAAATGGCATATCCTGACCAGGAGCACATGTGCTTTACAGAAGGCAGAGCGCCATCTGGTGGAACAGAATTCGTGGATGGCTTTTCTTGATTTATCAAGAAATTGGGTTGGCCAAATATCAGGGAACAGGCTAAATCAATGTTTAGTTGATTTCTGTTCCACCAGATGGCGCTCTGCCTTCTGTAAAGCACATGTGCTCCTGGTCAGGATATGCCATTTTTTTATATTGATTTCAACACCTGATCTTTTTATCTTTTATTTCGTTTTTTAATGTGCTAAGCGTATTTACGCAAGTTTGGCCATAAATACCCATTTCTTGGTTTTTCGGGAAGCCATTGGGATCAAAAAATCTTTTTTGGTCTCAATGGTTCAGCCTACTCCACGCTGACGAGCGCCAAAAAGCGCGAAACGCGTTCGTGGATGGCTTTTCTTGATTTATCAAGAAATTGGGTTGGCCAAATATCAGGGAACAGGCTAAATCAATGTTTAGTTGATTTCTGTTCCACCAGATGGCGCTCTGCCTTCTGTAAAGCACATGTGCTCCTGGTCAGGATATGCCATTTTTTTATATTGATTTCAACACCTGATCTTTTTATCTTTTATTTCGTTTTTTAATGTGCTAAGCGTATTTACGCAAGTTTGGCCATAAATACCCATTTCTTGGTTTTTCGGGAAGCCATTGGGATCAAAAAATCTTTTTTGGTCTCAATGGTTCAGCCTACTCCACGCTGACGAGCGCCAAAAAGCGCGAAACGCGTTCGTGGATGGCTTTTCTTGATTTATCAAGAAATTGGGTTGGCCAAATATCAGGGAACAGGCTAAATCAATGTTTAGTTGATTTCTGTTCCACCAGATGGCGCTCTGCCTTCTGTAAAGCACATGTGCTCCTGGTCAGGATATGCCATTTTTTATATTGATTTCAACACCTGATCTTTTTATCTTTTATTTCGTTTTTTAATGTGCTAAGCGTATTTACGCAAGTTTGGCCATAAATACCCATTTCTTGGTTTTTCGGGAAGCCATTGGGATCAAAAAATCTTTTTTGGTCTCAATGGTTCAGCCTACTCCACGCTGACGAGCGCCAAAAAGCGCGAAACGCGTTCGTGGATGGCTTTTCTTGATTTATCAAGAAATTGGGTTGGCCAAATATCAGGGAACAGGCTAAATCAATGTTTAGTTGATTTCTGTTCCACCAGATGGCGCTCTGCCTTCTGTAAAGCACATGTGCTCCTGGTCAGGATATGCCATTTTTTTATATTGATTTCAACACCTGATCTTTTTATCTTTTATTTCGTTTTTTAATATGAATGTATATGTAATATTGTTGCAAATGCCGACGTATGGATAAGCTGGCAGTCGTGTACGTGAGGCGAGTGTTGATATTCTTCCCACACGCGAACAACAATAAGCAGAGGCAGGGCTAGATTTTAGCACAGAGAGGGATCGGAGACAGCCCCCGGGACAGAGGTAGAGGCCATGACACAAACTTGGATGCTTATCACCGAGACATGGAGAGAAAGACTGTGTGTTAGACAGTAGCCGTCTGCCGAGAGACACACCCTAGAACCATCTGCTGCTGACCCCCTGCCAAAAACTTACCGGGGTCGTCTATAAAAATGTCCCTCGGGACCCCGCATGGGCTGGGCGTTGGCTTTTTTCCTCCCTTCTGTCCCTGCCACCAGCTGACCGAACGCTCTTTGGATCTTTATTTTTGACGTCACCATTTTTATCTATATACATATATATATATATATATATATATTGCGTATGATATTGTTTTTTACAGCACAATACAACAATGTTGGCAAGTTTCTCTAGAGTGGAATGTCGAGGTGACGAATCCACTCCAGGGCCTCCTCTGTGCACATATATAAAAATGAATGTATGTGTGTGTGTGTCTGTCCTTTATGCCTGACCAAACCACTCATTGGAACGCCATGAAACTTCGGGAAGTTATTTAGTATAGTACTGGGAAGGTTTTTGAAAAATAATTTCTTGAATATCTTGAATATCCTTAGAGTTATTTGCAGATTTGTAGATTTAACTCGAAATCAGCGTCCCCATTGCGACGATGATAACAAGTTTTTTTATCTATAAGTTTTATTATCACTAAGTTTATTATCTTAAAGATTATTTATCAAAAGTTATCGAGTATTTTTCAAGCGACCGGGAAAAAATGTTCACTAGATAAAACGATGATTTTGTAATGTAGAAAATTAGGAAAGACAAAATTCAGGATGACACGGCAATTTATTTGAGACAAGAATAATGATACATTTCAAAGGCAAGATACTATTCCTTTAACTTCCAATTACCGAGGGAACCAATTAATATTGATTTATTCAAATTATCGAGTATTTTTCAAGGGACCGGGAAAAAATGTTCACTTTGTCGAGAGATTCAAATTTACGAGTTTCAAATTATCAAAATATATATATTATTTTTTTTATAAGTTTATAGAGAATTGTTTTAACAAATATTCGTTAGACAAACCTTTACTCGGGTAAAACCGTGGCGAAGCCGGGTACATCCGCTAGTTTTAAATACAAATAGGGCGTTAAAATCCAAATAGTTTATATACAAAATATGGGGGTGGTAGCAAATAGAAACAGTGTACATTTTAATAGAAGGTAGGATATTTTAAGGCATCGGCTCTAATTGGGAGATATGTGAAATATACTTATTATACAGTTTTAAAATATACGATAGAATGTGCCCCAGGTGATGAAGGTTTGTTTGGGGAAAATGAAATAACAAGAACAAACCTATTATAAAATCAAAAGAAATAATTTGGGCACAAATTATTTAAAATTATTATAAATATAGGATAATAAAATAGGACAATAATATAATGATGACGTCTCAATAATATATAGAATATGATGAAAGAAAAATACATAAGAATAAATGATAAAATTGAGAAAATATGTAAAGTAAAATTAGAAATGCTGTAAAAGTAATTTACTTATAGAAAAAAAATTGAGAACCTATTGAATGAAAAAATAACTAAAAGAAAAACATTAAACTATTAAGTTGAACTAAGATTATAGGTTGACGCAGAGGTTTGATGAGGGTATATGGGATGTTTGAGTATGTTCCTGCAAAGAAATAGCTTAATTAGTTCTGCAATGCAGTACGAATTTTGTGTTAGTGAGGTACTGTTTTCATTAACAGAACGTTCAAGATGTTCCGTTTGCATCATCAGTTCAGATTAGTAGCTCCCTAATATATAAGTAGGTCGAGGAATGTGGAAAGGGAAAGGTAAACGCAAAAGATGTACTGCCGCCAATAATGATGGTACCCGGCTTGTATGATGAAAAAAAAAAAAGATAAAAATGATAAAATGATAAAAATGATAAATCGGGTAAAAAAAAAAAGAAAGAAAAATAATCTAGCTGGGTATCCTGAACTCACTATTGGGAAGGATATAGCGAGGAAGGATGTTTCCAGTTGGATTAACAAATAAAAAATTCTGGCGTGCAAGAATCTCTTGAGGGGAATATATGAAATTGGGGAATGAAGAAAGGGAAGGTAGTTGTAAGGGTTGTTCTGTTGTCAATGATGATTTCACCCGACTTGAATGGTAATAAAAGAAAAAAAAAAAGATGATTGGTAATGATGAGCTGGGTGATAAGAAAAATAATCTAGCTGGGTATCCTGAACTCACTATTGGAAATGATATAGCGAGGAAGGATTTCTCAGTTGGATTAATCAACGAAAAAAAAAGTTTGGCGAACAGGAAGCCCTTGGGGTAATGCATGAGAAGGTATGGGTGGGGGAGTTTAGGAGACGTCAACGATAAAATTAGAAAAACGAAATAGATAAAAAATATATAAATTCAAAAATATCTTAAACTATTAAAAATATTATTAACGTTGTCCATATATTAAAAGTTTTAAAATGATGAGAAAGATGGTTGAAGTTATAATATGTGTGTAATAAGCCTAGAGATGATGAAAACTACAATTTGAAGAAAAAAAAAGATATAATTATTTGTTAATGGCTGACGGCATTGCTAATGATGGCTAAATGGAACACAAAATAATAATAAAGATTGATATAATTGGTTAATGTTGAAATGTTTTATACAGATCTAAAGTTGCATGAATTAAATAGTAATGGAACAGGTGAAATGAAGAACTTAATGAATTTATAATAATAATGCTATTGTCATAAATAGGGTATTGATTGAGTAGCTAATTTTGTGGGAGAAAAAAAAACGGAGATAGTGTTATATTAATAGAGTTCAGTAGAGAAAATTCTCCTACCAGATGGATTGATGTCTTGGATGAGTCTTGTGGAGTGGGCTGAGAAGAGGCTAGGTGATCACTTTTTGCGGTGGTTGCCGTGGGACATCGTCGATGCTGGTAAGCGGGGCGTAGCGAGGCTTTCTCGATGGATCTTGTCTGCTTGTTCGAGCCGATGGAGTGAGGTGCCTGTGGCACAGGAGCTGTCGATGGGGGAGATGATTAATTCCTCGGTGCGAGGTACAGTTAGTCCTCGCATGGCGTCTTTAAGATGGTCCACTGGATCGTCAAGGTGAAGGACAAGTAGAAGGAGCATCCATACGAATGCGCCGTTTACCACCGGTGCCACTGTCATCCTCTGCATGCCGCTGTCCTCAGTTATCTTGTCAAATTTCTGTAATATTGTTGCAAATGCCGACGTATGGATAAGCTGGCAGTCGTGTACGTGAGGCGAGTGTTGATGTTCTTCCCACACGCGGACAACAAGAAGCAGAGGCAGGGCTAGATGTTAGTACAGAGATGGATCGGGGACAGCCTACGGGACAGAGGTAGAGGGCATGGCACAAACTTGGATTCTTATCCCCGAGACATGGAGAGAGAGACTGCGTGTTAGACAAAAGCCGTCTGCCGAGAGACACACCCTAGAACCATCTGCTGCTGACCCCCTGCCAAAAACCTGTCCTGTTTACCGGGGTCGTCTATAAAAATGTTCCTCGGGACCCCACATTGGCTTGGCGTTGGCTTTTTTTCCTCCCCTCTGTCCCTACCATCAGCTGACTGAACACTCTTTGGATCTTATCAGGCCTTGTACAATTAGGCAACGAGGCCTCATAAACCCAGTCCATGTTTTACGAGGTCATGACCCTTGTTGAGGGTTCAGGCGAGAATCCTCACGCCACCTCGCGCCTCGCGGCGGGTGATGTGCTACTAATGTTCCGGGACTGGATATAAAATCGGTATCAAGGAAGCTCCGACGACTCAGAGTGGATTATTGACAAATCAACGGGCACAACGCAACATGGTGGCAGCGGTGGGATCGTGAAGAGCCCAAGTAAGTGCCTTTTTAATTAATTTCACTCTTGTACAATCAAACCTGGCATGGAATCAAATTCCTTCCTTCCGCCTCCTATCTTCAGTTTCGACGCCAAGGATTGGCCAAGCTGGAAACAGCGATTTTCTCGATACAGACTTCTCTCCAACTTGAACGCCAAGGAACAAGAATATCAGATCATAGCATTGATATATCTTATGGGGTAGAGGGCTCAGGAAATCCACTCTGCGTTCAATCTCTCAGCAGATGACGCAAAGATCCTCGACAAAGTCATTGAAGCGTTTGACAACCACTTTATTGGCAAACGCAACGTGGTGTATGAGCGAGCTTTGTTCGGATTAAGGAGTCAACGGCCGGAAGAAACCATTGATAAATTTGTAACAGTTTTGCACAGAATATCTGAGCACTGAGAATACGCTCATCTGCGCGAGGAGCTTATTCTTGGTCGTATAGTGCTTGGAGTAAAAGATAGAAAGTTGTCGGAGAAACTGATGCTAAACGAAAACCTGACCTTGGCCAAAGCAGTCGAGATCGCCCGTCAGTGGGAAGCGGTGATTCGTGAACAACAGGATCTTAACCCTTCTACATCGCAGGTCGACACAACACGAAAAGTGGCCAAGCAGAAGCCTAAAGCATCAGGTCATGGCAAGGAAAATGGCAGATCAACGTCTAGACAAACAGACAGTGCCAAGGGAACAAAAGAAGGGAAAAAAATCCCAACTTTCTTTAACTGTGGGACTACTAAACATCATTATGGTTACAGAGATAGGTGCCCAGCTAAAGACAAAGTCTGTGGAAGGTGCGCGAAAAAGGACCATTACACTAATCTCTGTCGAAGAAAAAACAATGAGGTGAACGCCATATCCTCGGAGGGAACCCCAGCGCGGGAGAAGGTCTCATTTGTATATGCTGTCCGCGAGCCTACGCTGGAGGGCAGAAAGAGCAAGTGGAAGTCAACAGTTAGAGTCAACGGCACTGCAATCCACTTCAAGTTGGATCCGGGCTCGGATGTGACACTGATACCATATTCGCTGTACAAGCGGTATTTCAGCAACGTCCAACTGAGGCCTACCGACGGTCGACTGATGGCGGCCGCTAACCAAAGATTGGAGAATACTGGGACCTTCGTGGCGAAGCTCCGAGCTAACACACGTGAAATGAAGGCTACCGTGTACGTGGTCCACCATTTGGAGCAACCTCTGCTGGGTGTCGGGGCCTGTGAAGACCTCCAACTCGTCAAACGAATTGATCTTGTCATCAACGGAACAACGGATGTCAATCCTGAACGAGAGTTCCCTAAGCTATTTGAAGGACTGGGGCTTCTTGAACAGCCCTTTCACATCCAGTTGAAGGAAGGTGCCAAGCCCTTCTCCGTACCAGTCCCAAGACGAGTACCTCTTCCGCTCATGCCGAAGTTAAAAGAGCAACTGGATGCGATGGTGGCTCAAGAAGTCATCGAACCAGTTGATGAGCCAACGGAGTGGTGCGCACCAATCGTCCTAGCTGGAAAGCCAAACGGGAAAATCGGGATCTGTGTAGACTTGTCCCGGCTTAACCTGAGTGTGGAACGTTAGCTTCACCCGCTTCCTGTCCTTGAACATGAACTAGCTCAACTCAAGGGGGGCAAAATCATTTCCAAGTTGGATGCTAACAGCGGATTTTGGCAGATTAAACTCTCTGAAGTAAGCCAAACGCTGACGACCTCATTACGCCCTTTGGGATTTCCAGCGTTCCAGAACATTTCCATAAACGTATGTCTGCTATCCTACGCGGAATTAATGGGGTAATCTGTCACATGGATGCCATACTCATTTTCGCAAAAAGAAAGGAAGAGCATGACGAGAGACTACGCGAAGTTTTGAGATGCCTGAAGAACTCAGGGATTACTCTTAACAAAGGAAAGTGCCAGTTCGATGTAAGCAACGTCGAAAGTCGAAGCCATAGCCGAGATGAAACCGCCAGATGACTTGCACGGGGTGCAACGTTTTATGGGCATGGTCAATTTCCTAGACCGCTTTGTTCCAAATCTAGCGGAAATCACAAAGCCACTAAACGACCTAAGAAAGAAAGATGTGAGTTTCATCTGGGGCTCACCACAGAAAAAAGCGTTCGAGAAAGTCAAAGACGTTCTGGCCAGTGACCGAGTTCTGGCAGGCTTTGACATCTCTACGAAGACCATGGTCTGGGAGCTGTCCTTAAGCAAGAGCATAAAGCCAACGAGTGGCGCCCAGTGGCCTTTGCATCACGGACGTTGACGAAGACGGAGCAGGGATACGCTCAATTAGAGAAGGAACCCTTGCAATCACATGGGCGTGTGAGCGCTTCAAGGACTTTGTGGTGGGAAAAACCTTCCTCATAAAAACAGATCACATACCTTCAGTCCCCATCTTCACCACTAAAGTCACCTGCCTGGACCCGTGGAAGCTATAAAAGGAAGCTCTCAAACTTAACTAGTTAGTACGTTTTCTTCCGTCAGCGAGAGCCCTTGGTACACGTCGATCGCCAGGTAATCCTTCCCTGCCTGAATCTTCCTCTTTCCATTACTTCTTGACGACAGCCGCTTCTTACGTGTAATATCTGTTTGTTTATTTCACCTTTGGTCAAGATGTGTCATCTTCCCCACAACTGCACAGTAGCGGTGACATCGAGGCTCATCTAGCATCAGGTAACACTGGTCCGAGAAGTCCCAAGATATCACATATACATTACTATTCCGTATATATGAAATATAAATTGTATTAATTTTGATGCCTTTGAGGTGAGAGAATTATTATATACATTATTTTATTTTATCAATAATATAAAAAACTTCTCATTTTTAAAACATTGAATTATAATTTATAATGGTAGTAAATTATGTCAGAAATATTTTATTCCACACAAATGGCATCAGTGTAAGTAAAGTAAATATACCTACCATATAAAAACGGAAACCTTATTTATTGACCAAAAATGTATAAAATTATATTAAAAATCGTCCTGCTCATCCATTGGGTATTTTCGAAAAATAGCTAGCAGGAAAGCAATTTGTCTACCGATTTCCACATGGGCGCAGTAACGTTGTTATTTGATAAAAAGATTTGTTAAATAAACGTATAGACCCATGTAAATAATATTTTGAATATAATAGGAATCAGCTTTAATACTAGAGACACTTATTACTTGAGATATCATAAATATGTGAAAGAAATATAAAATGCTAAAGAAGAGTATACTTACCAGTCTAAATCATATTGTTTCATCAAGATGTTCAGACTAAACTTCAAGCGGCCTTCCTGAAAACACACAAACAAAACTATTTTAGATATGTGGACACACTAAAGTTATACATTTATATACCTAAATTTTACTTATCTGTTTTTATATACGTTGAATTTCATTTTCTTGCTGTGCTTTTTAAAATGTTTCAAGAAAGTTAGGTCCAGGAAAATCTTTGTAAGCGCTTGAGAAACTTCACCCAGTGGAACCTTTCTGGGTGCTGACCGTTAGGGGGTTGTTCCCGGGGTTTCTAACGAGGTATAATCCTCAGTGATCCATCGTCAACAGAATCAAAACATCTTTATTACTGGTCACATTTTAAAAATGATAATCGTTGAAATAAAATGAAAATTTGATCACCCAGGAAATCAATTTATATCTTCGGCGAAGCACCAAATAAACAAGTCGTTATTTCATCAAGAAATTCAGAGAAAACTTCAAGCCCTTCCTGAAAACACACACAAAACTATTTTAGATATGTGGACATTCTAAAGCTATGAATTTATATACGTAAATTATACTTATCTGTTTTATTACGTTGAATATCAGTTTATAGTTGTTCTTTAAAATGCTCCAGGAAGGTTAGGTCCAGGTTTTGGCAGCGCTTGAGAAACACCACCCCAGGGAACCTTTCTGGGTGCTGACCGTTGAGTGGTTGTACCCAGTTTTTCGACGAGGTATGCTCCTCAGTGATCCATCGTCAACAGCACCTAAACATTTTTGATATACTGGTCACATTTAAAATTGTTGGATCGGTGGTTCAATCAGATGCAGAATAGATTGGAATATATAAGTTTTAATATATCACGACATAGCAAGCAGCCAGAATAAAGGATAAACAGGAAGGGAAGGGAAAGGTACAGCGCCTCTAGTGGTAGTGGTTGGAAGCTCCTCAATGCCACGTCGTCCTGTGACGTAGGCGCGCGGTGTTTTTTAGCCATTTCGGTCAATGATAGCGGCGTACATTAACCATTTCAGTCAATGGTAGCGGCGTACATTATCTGAGTCAGTCCATGGTAAGGGCCTTCTTTAGCCAAATCAGTCTATATTAAGGGCGTTTATTAGCCTGGTCAGGCCACCTTATGGGCCTTCATTAGCCATTTCAGTCCATGGTAGAGGCGCTATTTAATCATGCCAGTCAATGACGTTTATTAGGCAGGTCATACCATTGTATAGGTGCTTTTAGCCATTTTAATCCATGCTAGAAGCATTTTATTAGCCAAATCAACCAATGGTAGTGGCATTAATTATTTATGTCAGTCAATGGTAAAGGCCTTTTTTAGTCAAGTCAGTCCATATCAAGAGCATCTATTAGCCTGGTCAGTAAATGGAAAGGCGTTTATTAGTCATGTCACCCATTTTAGAGATGTTTTTAGCGGTGTCAGTCAATGTTAGAGGCCTTAATTAGCCAGGTCAGTCCATGTTATAGGCGTTTATTAGCCATGTCAGTCCATGGTAGAGATGTATTTAGCCATGTCAGCCAATGTTAGAGGCCTTCATTAGCCAAATCAGTCCACGTTATAGGCGTTTATTAGCCATGTCAGCCCATGGTAGAGGCCTGCATTAGCCATGTCAGTCAATGGTAGCGGCGTACATTATCTGAGTCAGTCCATGGTAGAGGCCTTCTTCAGCCAAGTTAATTCGTATAAAAGGCGTTTATAAGCGTGGTCAGCTCACGTTATGGGCCTCATTTAGCCATGTCAGTCCATGGTATATGGCATTCGGCATATTTAGCCAAATCAGTCTTCGAAGAGGTGTCTTCAGTCATTTCAGTCTACGCTAGAGACGTTCATTAGCCAAGTCAGTCAATGGCAGAGGCGTGCATTAGCCAAGTCAGTCAATGGCAGAGGCGTACATTAGCCAAGTTAGTAAATGGTAGAGGCGTATATTAGCCAAGTCAATAAATGGTAGAGGCGTACACTAACCGAGCTAGTCCATTGTTGAGGTGTTTTTAGCCATATCAATCCACCTTAAAGGCGTTTATTTGCCATGTAAGAGGCCTTTTTTGGCCAAGTCATTTCAAATTAAGGACAATTAAAAATAGTTTATTGACATCTAGTCAACGGTCAAGAGAGAGTTAACAGAGTTCAAAATAGTAGAGAAAAAATATACACCAGACGAGGCCTTCTCCGAAGGGACGTCTGGATCCTATCAGGAGCTTAGAATCGTCTTGAG
Organism: Cordylochernes scorpioides; assembly: GCA_030710605.1. Classification (NCBI taxonomy): domain Eukaryota; kingdom Metazoa; phylum Arthropoda; class Arachnida; order Pseudoscorpiones; family Chernetidae; genus Cordylochernes; species Cordylochernes scorpioides. The sequence continues at coordinate 164,136,873 of CP092865.1, read as the reverse complement.
TTCAGACAGGCCCTTGCGAGTTATGGAACCCGTGTCCCCAGCATGCTCGATGACTGTGTTGAGGAACTTGACTAGAATAATCTTGTGTTTAGGTAAGGTATCCGCGAGGTCGTTAATGGTCGTTCCTCGGTTATATAGGGGCCTAAGGATAGTGTTATCGTTCAGTTGTTCGATTATGTCCATTAACTGATTCTAACGTTCCATTTCTTGCTTCTCCTGGAGCGTCGGGGCAGGTATTAGAGGCGGAGGGACTACTAAGCTGGAGCTGACTCCTCCTCAAGGAGATTAGGCGACGCTGGTTCAGCAGGTTGAGGCGCAGTGGAGCGACGGGGCGAAGTTTGGGCCATGGGATCATTACTTGGCACCTTCACAGATGGAGCAGGGGGCGCTGGTGCAGGAGGCTGCACCTCCACAGATGGAGCTGGGAGGGCTGGTGCAGGGGGCCGAGACGCGGCTGGTCGATGGGCGAAGCCCGGGCCGCGGGACCAATGTTTGATACCTCCATAGATGGAGCAGGGGGAGCTGGTGCAGGAGGCGCGGGTGCTAGCTGTCTGAGGGAGGGTGGTGAGGCCTGCCTGGGACCGGTGGACAACATTGCAAGCATGGGGCAGTTGGCTCTGCGATGGCCTTGGTTGTGGCATTTGGAACACCTGATGCCGAAGGTCAGGAACGCCGGCCATATATCGCCTTTGGTTTTTATATCAAGGCGGGAAGGAAGCCTCTCGATTTTCATGCCGTCGTGGAGGAAAATATAGGCCTCACGGGGGTCGTCGGTGTAGCCGACTCGCAAGCCTTGAGTTGTTTGGGGGCGATGGAAGTAACACGCCCATAGGGCGAAAGGACGTCGATGGCGACGGCGTCCTCTCGTAGAAAGGGAGGTTCCCGATGGTAATTTTTTTCCAACCTTTTACGGAAGGGGAAGGTCCTGAGGAACATGCCTTCGATTTCGAGGCCTTCCACAATGAGGCGTTCCGCTAGGTTCTTGCTGGTTAGGCCCACCAGGACGTGGCCATTCATCCTAGTGAGCTGGATGATGTTCCTAGCCTCTCCGACCGCTCTGTCGATCGCCTTTAAGTAGTGGTAAGGCGCAAATTCAGGGCAGTGCTCTATGTAGACGCACTGCTCCTGAGTAGAGGACGCCTGCCGCGCCCTGGCTTCTGCGATGTGTGTCCGCGTGGCTTTCACCTCTTGCACCCACGGTCTCCATCTTGCCGACGATCGCTATCGCCGAGTAGCTCCGGTGATTCTGGTGGACTGCGCCGCCGTGACGCCCGATGCTCCCGAGCCGCGGCGTCTCTTCTTTCTTTGTACGACGGTGTAGCCGACCCCAATTTAAGGATCATCATCCTCCTGTAAGTCTGCCCATTTCGTATGGATATTTACAGCGCCAATTGAAGGCGTCTTAGTCGCGAAGTCGTGCGACCTGGCAAAAATTGCATAGTTGCCGCCAGTAGGCGAATTTACATTGTTAGCAGTTTCCTGCATTTCAATTGAAAATTTGTTCTAAAAATCGATTTTCGCAGATAACTCTGCAACAGTTGAAGGCTCGATGCTGTACCTTTCAGGTACATGGTCAGCTTTCAAAGGGCTATCAGCCCGTACCAATTTCGGCATATCAGCCAACAGTTATCCACCCGCCAGGGTAGAAAACCAATTTATAAATCAGTTATTCAGGGTTAACCAAAATATTTGAAGATGGAATTTCATATTAAGGGCGTCTATTAGCCTGATGAGTGAATGATAGAGTCGTTCCTTAGCCATGGTAGCCAATGGACAGGTGTTCATAAGCCAAGTCAGTCCTTATTATGGGCCTTTATTAACCAAGTCAGTCCGTGGTAGAGGCGTTCATTAGCCATGTCAGTCAATGTTTGGGACGTTCATTTGCCATTTCAATTCATTGTAGAGACGTTTTCTAGCCATGTCAGTCAATGATAGTGGCCTTTCTCAGCCATGTCAGTACAAAGTAGAGGCGTTCATTAGTCAAGTCAGTCCATGCAAGAAATGTTTTTAACTACGTCAGCCCATGTTAGAGGTGCTCACTAGGCTTTTTAATGAATAGTAGCGACGCTTCCCAGACATATCCTTCAACCGTAGTGAAGTTTAAATCATGTCAGTCAACAGTTTTGGCGTTCCTTAGCCATGTTAGTCGATAGTGTTGGCGTTCTTTACCCATGATAGTCAATACTATGGCGTTCTTTAGCCAAGTCAGCCAAAATATATAGCGTTCCTTAGTCATGTTAGTCAACAGTATTAGCGTATGTTAGCTAGGACAGATCGCATTGTTTCTTTTTTATTGATTGTTTTGAGAAACCTGTTTTCGGATATGATTCATTATATTAATATTTTAATTGATGTTTGTGCTCTCAATGATTCACGACACATCACTTTGAAAGCCTTTATCACAATTTCCTTTTAATTGATGTATTTCGGATAGAGAAAATTGTTCCTCTTTTTGAATAAAATATAAAAATTGCTACATGTGGAATTTTAAAATGGGTTGCATTTCCCCCAATTTACTAATATGAAACGTTTTCTAAAATAGTACATTGATAAGCTGATGTTGTTGTTTTTTTGTTCATATTCTCATTCAATCTCTCTTGTAAATTCCTTAGATATATTCTGAAATAAATATATATTACTTCCTCTAAATTATTTTAAATTGATAACTGTTCAATATATTTTTGTTAAATAAAACGTTAAAAATTATTTTACTTCCTTCAATTGATTTTTCATAAAAACAATTTTGATAGTTAAGCCAAAAATAAATTAAATTAACATAATACACTGGTCCGCAAAATTAAAGAAACAACACATGTTATTTTAACAAACTTAACCTTGGTTTGATTAAAATATCCAGGATAAATCTACTTTTGGATCACCAATTCTATGGTTATTCTCTTTTCAATGTAAAAGTACAAATGGCATTGATTTCTTAAATAATTTTATTTCTGGAAGATTGTTTTATCAGCGATGCTCAAGTTTTATATTATTATAATTTGTTTCTCTAAATATAACTTTTTCGGTGGAAAAAAAAAAACATGTTTAGGAAAAAGAAAAGTTTTATTAAGTGATATTGTTGCACTGGGCTGCGGTTTGGCAGATTCTTCAGTCTTGAGTCTCTCCTCAGACGTGTCTTGCATCTTTCCAGAACGTGTCTCAACCATCTTACAAGGTTAAACCAGTCAATAATAAGACAACTATAAATTTAGGTAGCACCTAGAATCCCTCTTTATTTACCACATCAAAGTTTAAAGCATGTAGGGTATTTAGTGTATCAAAATACAAATGTTTTATAGTACATAATATTTTATATTAATAATCTGTTTTATAAAAATAAATAAATTTATAATTTAAATTTTAAATATATTAAAAATAATATTATAAATAATTTTAAAAATAGGCGCATTAATCATGATGCAACACTTCCCCCTCTCCAGAGGTCGTCACGTCCTCGTGAGTGACCTCATCAATTCTTTCAAAATAGGGTTTGAGTCTTGAGACATGGACAATCAATGGGTCTTGGCCAGGATTATCTTTCGGCTCAATTAAGTAATTTACGTTGGACAGCTTCTTTAATATTCGATATGGCCCAAAATATTTTCTCAATAGTTTTTCACATTTTCCGATTTTCCTGACTGGTTTCCAAACTGCCACTAAATGTCCTGGTTCATAGATTCTCTCGTTGTGTTTTTTGTCATAGTTTCTTTTCATTCTTTCCTGAGTCTTCTCTGTGTTGTTAATGACTACCTGTCTCGTCCTTGCTATTTTATCTAAGTAGTTTTCTATATATTCGTCGTAATCGTCCATGTTACTGTCCGTTGGGATATTCTCGTCATCTAAGAGGGACATGGGTTCCCTCCCAAACAACAGGAAAAATGGAGAGTAGCCTGTGGTTTCTTGAATTGTGGTATTATATGCGTGGGTGATAAAAGGAAGGATTTCGTCCCAGTTCTTCTGATCCGTATTCACATACATGCTGATCATATTGATTAAAGTTCTATTTAGCCGTTCAGTTAGTCCGTTAGTCTGGGGGTGGTAGCTCGTTGTGAAGCAATGTTTAACTTTGCACATTTTCATAACCTCCTTCATCAAATTGCTAGTGAATTGTGAACCTCTGTCGCTGATAAGAAATCTTGGAGCCCCGTGACGTAAAAATATATGTTCGATTAAAAATGTAGAGACTTCTTTCACTGTCGCTTCTGGTACTGCCTTTGTTTCAGCATACTTGGTATAATAATCCGTCAACACAATGATCCATTTCCTTCTTCTTTTCGTTGATGGCAAGGGGCCAACAAAGTCAATTCCGATTCTTTCAAAAGGGTAGTTAGCTGGGGGAATAGGTTGTAGAAGTCCAGATGGCAACTGATTTGAACCTTTCCGACTTTGGCAAAGATGGCACGTCTTTACAAATTCGGAAACATCTTTCAGCATGGAAGGCCAATAGTATTTATTCTTCAATCGTTATGTGGTTCTGGCGACGCCCAGATGGCCATTCAGCATATGGTTGTGGTATTCACTCAAGATTTCTTTCCTTCTCTTCTTTGGCACTACCAGCAACCATTCTCTACCTTCAGGATTTGGATTTTTCTTGTAGAGACACCCATTTTCTTCTTTAAAGTTCTGTGTAATTGAACGCTTGTTTCCACTAAGGTTCTCCTTAATATTCTCAATAAAATCATCCTTTTCGTCTATTATTTGATTCAAAAATAGTCTTTCATAATCCTCGTCCCATTCGTTTTCTGGTAAGGGTCCTCTCGATAGACCATCAGCGTCCAGATGTTTTTTTCCCGATTTGTGTATAATTTCGAAATTATATTCCTGAATCTTCAGTGCCCATCGTGCTAATCGACCGGTCGGATCTTTTAAATTCTTAAGCCAGCATAGTGCGTGATGATCAGTTACGATTTTAAAGTGCCTTCCATATAAATAGGGCCGTAATTTTGATATCGACCACACTACAGCTAAACATTCCTTTTCGGTGGTTGAATAATTTTGCTCAGGTTTACTTAGGGTTCGGCTCAAATATGATATTACCTTCTCTTCGCCACCGATATTTTGAATTAGTGTTGCGCCTAAGCCGATGTTAGAGGCATCTGTGTGAATGCAGGTGGCTGCATTTGGATCAAAGTGACCTAAAATTGGCGGATTCATAAGAGCTTTTTTAAGGTTTTGGAACGCTTCTTCCTGTTTTCCTGTCCAGATAAATTGCACATTTTTTCTGATGAGACTGGTCAATGGGTCAGCGATTAATGAGAAATCTTTAATAAATTTTCTATAATATGAGCACATTCCTAGGAATGATTGCACTTCTTTGGCCTTCTTGGGCTGAGGAAAATCTCTAACGGCTTTTATATTATATTCGGCAGGTTTTATACCCTCTTGGTTGGTTATATGTCCAAGGATCTCAAGTTCCTCGAAAGCAAATCTGCATTTCTTGGCGTTCAGTTTTAAATTAGATTCGCTGAAGCATCTGAGGACAGCTTCAAGTCTTTTAATGTGGGTTGGAAAGTCCGAGCTGTATATAATTACATCGTCCAGGTAGCAAAGGCAAATCTGCCATCTCAGATTTCCGAGGACATTGTCCATGTTCCTCTCAAAAGTAGCAGGGGCGTTGCATAGACCGAAGGGCATTACGTTGAATTCATATAACCCATGTGCAGTAGTGAAAGCCGTCTTCTCTTTGTCTCTCTCTTCAATTTCGACTTGCCAATATCCCGATTTGAGATCTATTGCTGAGAAGTACTTGGATCCTTGGAGAGTATCCATTACATCATCCATTCTTGGGATTGGATAAACATCCTTCACTGTTACTTCATTTAATTTCCTGTAGTCCACACAAAATCTGTATTTGCCATCTCGTTTTTTTACCAATATAACGGGAAAGGACCAGGGACTTGAAGATTGTCTAATTATTCCTTCTTCGAGCATCTCGTCTATTTGATCCTTTATGATGGTTCGTTCCTTAGCGCTTACCCGGTAAGGCTTGTGCTTTATTGGTTTTGCGTCTTCTGTATGAATCTGATGTTTTGCCAAACTGGTCCTACCTAACCTCGATGAAAACAAATCAGTATACTTGGCCAAAATTTGTTTTAACCTCTCTTGTTCTTTAAATGATAAATTTTTGTTTATTTGAAATTGTATTTCGTCATTTTCATTCTGCTTCTCTTTATTCTCTATAAAATTTACCCCTGCAGGAAGACTTCCATAAGCCAATGTTTGGTCTTTCATGATTTTTAAAGGTCGAGGATAAGGGTTCGTTATCCAGATATGGGTTTTCTTATCCGTGACAGTAAGCAAACTTCTTGCCAATCGAAGACCATTTGTTTGAGTCATTCTGTTGTTCTCTTCGATGACATATTCGCCATCCTCTGCTTCTATTGAGGCCCTAATCAATTTAATAGATAGTTTAGGTATAACGGTATCTGTAATGCTCTTTATTTTTTTTAGATCATAATTGCTTACGTCATGATTACTCATCAAATTATATTTTATTGTTTCTCGTTTACAATCAATTTTAGCATTCATTTTTTTAAGGAAATCTCGTCCAAGAATAAGAGTTCGTAGATGCGCGTCCATTACTACAAATTCGTGGGATAATTCAGTGTCATCAATTTTTAAATCTAAAATAATGCTACCTACCATATCTAATTTTTTTCCATCGGGTCCTGAACACGTTTTAGTGAGACTATTTATTTCACGGCCAGCAAAAAGTGCTGTTCTTAGGTCGACCACTGAAAGATCGGCGCCTGTATCAATCAAAGCTTCGCATAACCCTATCTTGTCCACATTAATATTAATTTTGTACCTAGGGTCCAACTTTCTAATTCCATTTATGGTCGACTTGCTTTGATTGAAGGAATCAGGCGCGACACTTAGTTTAAATCTTCCAACACGGAATATCTATTCCGTGTAGGAATATTCATTTGTGTGTCATTACAAACATCCGCATAGAGGCGAGGCCGTGTATAATCTTTCCTTTCGTCCATTTGAAGATTTTCTTGGCTCTTGTCTTGGGAAACTGAGGGGTCCTCTTCTACGATCCTCACAAACTTGACTCTGCAATACCGCGCTACGTGTCCTGGCTTGTTACACTTGAAACATATTGGTCTCCCGTCTTCTGTCCTATTCCTGTTTGAATCTGGACTCTTATTGTAGGTTTTCCTTGGGTAGACCGGTTTTGGCTCAGGAATGGGAGTGTAAAATCGTCTAGGGGCAGATACCTGGGGCAGCGGCTTGTTCTGGTAGTACCTCGGAGCGGGGGCCTGGGGCTTGGGGGTGTTCTGGTAGTACCTCGGAGCGGGGGGCCTGGGGCTTGGAGGTGTTCTGGTCTGGTCTTCTGAACGACGAAGCGTTCTTCCATTGCTCTTGATGGTGGGAACGAGGAGAGCGTGGTCCATTATATAGAACCTTTGATTTTTCTATACGTTCTTGATAATTATTTTCAAACAAATCCATCTTTTTACACAATCTTAGGAGTTCGTTGGTATTCTTAGGAGGGTTTAAGTAGAGGGCAAAAGAGTACTCTTTCTTTAACCCTCCAATAACCCAATTTATTTTATTCTCTTCTTCCATTTGGGGGTCGACCTTGTTGCACAGAACCAGGATATCCTCTGCAAACCTGATTGCAGGTTCATTCCACTGCTGCATTCTGTTCAGCCTCATCTTCAATTCTTCTTTGTTGGCGTCTGAGCCAAAATCCTGAATTAGGCGGCTCTTGAAATGTTCCCAGCTGGTAAAACTTATCTTGTGTAGGTCCAGCCAGGTTTTGGCGCTACCAATCATGTTCATGGCTGCATAGCGAGAAATAATATATTCTGCCCAGTGGTACAGGAAGCCAATTTCTTCAAGGGACTCAATCCATGGGCGAGGGTCTTCTGTTCCATCATATTTGGGGATGTCTATGTTGGGGTTCAAAACAACTGGGTCGGCACTTGCATCTCTACCAATTGTTGCACTGGGCTGCGGTTTGGCAGATTCTTCAGTCTTGAGTCTCTCCTCAGACGTGTCTTGCATCTTTCCAGAACGTGTCTCAACCATCTTACAAGGTTAAACCAGTCAATAATAAGACAACTATAAATTTAGGTAGCACCTAGAATCCCTCTTTATTTACCACATCAAAGTTTAAAGCATGTAGGGTATTTAGTGTATCAAAATACAAATGTTTTATAGTACATAATATTTTATATTAATAATCTGTTTTATAAAAATAAATAAATTTATAATTTAAATTTTAAATATATTAAAAATAATATTATAAATAATTTTAAAAATAGGCGCATTAATCATGATGCAACAATATATATCAAGTTTTGGTATATTCAAAAGCTCCCATGAATTAAGAGAGTATGTAAAACAGAAAAACAAATAAAGTTGTTCCCAGTATGCAAAATACCACCGTCTACGTTGACTCCGCCTCCAGCACGTGCCTGAGTCTTTCTCAAAGAGTCCTAATTTTACGCTTCACTAGATTTTTATTGAACCTTTTTGTTTTTTAAAGTTTCATGACTTATAGGCAACATTTATCACAAGAAAAAAAAATGGCAAGCTATTGGAAGGATGGAAGCAGGCAGAAGTAGCAAGATGGCTTGGAGTGACAAGAATCGTTGTCTCAAGGCTTTGGAAAAAAATTCAAACGACAGCTAATGTTGCCAGAACACTCGGACAAGGACGGCCAAGGGTCACAACGTTAAATCAAGACCGTTATTTGAGTCTCTTTGTGCGTCGCAATAGAAGAATGACAGCATAGCAACTACGAAGTGACCTCAATGCAGCTACAGGAGTCTTAGTATCAACTGATACAATACGCAGAAGGCTTCACAAGAAGGGCCTCTATGCTCGACGACCCATAATTTGTGTGCCATTGACACCACCTCAAAAGAGAGCAAGGAAACTTTGGTACAGACAACATGTCGCCTGGAATCCAGATGAATGGAGGCGTATAATGTTCACTGATGAGTCCAGATTCTCTCTAAACAGCTATTCTCGTCGTGTCTTTGTCTGGAGAGAGGTAGGAACTAGAAATAATCCCCGGAATATGGTTGAAAGGGATCCCTACAGAAACCAAGGTTTTATGGTCTAGGCTGGAATTTTCTTGGGCGGTCGCACAGCACTCCATATTTTTCGGCAAGGAACCCTGACTGGACAGAGGTATCGGGACGAGATCTTGGCAGCATATGTGATGCCTCAAGCATTGGAAATGGGAGAAAACTTTCTTCTAATGGATGATAATGCCCGTCCACATAGGGCTGGTGTGGTCGACACTTTTCTCCAAAACCATGCAATTGCTCGGAGGAATTGGCCAGCTCGATCCCCAGACCTAAATCCCATTGAGCATGTATGAGACAACCTAGGACGGCGGATCTCATCCCTCAACCCCCTCCTAGAAACACTCATGAGCTAGAAACAGCCTTAGCACAAGAGTGGGCGTTGATTCCACAGGAGCTGATAAACTCCCTAATTCTTAGTATGGGTCACCGATGTAGAGCCTGTCTATCAGTTAAAGGCGATCACACCCCATATTAACAACAATATCCAAGATATTTATGCACTGACTGCAAGAAGATCATTGCTTGACCGGCTAATTTGCATAAAATACGTGTTAGAATTCTTTGATTTCGGGTATTCCAATCAATAATGGAATAATAAATTTGTGTATAAAATTTCATTGATAAATATTCAATAAAATTTGAGATAAATGAAAAATATATGCTGTTCCTTTAATTTTGCGGACCAGTGTATATAAAATAAACCTATAATATCACATTTGAAAATATTGTTGAATATTAAAAATAAAATGAAATATATTAAATATAGTTTTAAAAATAAGCATAATTTTTTTGCAATCTAGGCAAAAATGGAAATTTTCTTTCCACTTCTTCCATTTATTATATAAATACGAAGCCTTAGATTTCAATATATGAATTTTGATTTCGATGATATTCGTTTATTTAAGAACAATTTTATTAAACGTAAACTAACGAGGTGTTGGAAAAAAAGAAGAATAGTAAATCAATGATCTTGAAATACTTTTAGACTGACAACACTGTAATATAAAAACTAGAACAAAGGAGTGTTGGTTTTGTTTACAAAATTAGTAATTGTAATGTAAATTGTTAAATGTTCTTTTCTATCTCTCTTTGAAAATAATAAATTTCAAATACTTTCATAAAAGGTAAAATCGCCTAATTCTTTAAAACCACTTCAGCTGTAAGTAAACTTGTTATTTGTTGTTTCATTGTCTGAACCATAAAAGATTCCCCCAACTATTAATAATAAAAGTATTTACAAAAAACACAATGTTGCTAAGTATATATTTCAAACAGAGTTGTGTAGTTAAAAAAAAATTATCATATTTGTTTTTAGTCCATAGTAAAGCAATATGCTCAACATATTGCATCATTAAAAATAGATTTTTATTTCTCTTTTAAAAATTAAATATACCCGAATTACCTAAAATCACAAATATAGCAATCAGCAATTTTTAACTTTAAATCTATCGATACACCGTTTTTTTTCTAATGCTGATTAAATAATTTTACCCGTTATTTATTTTTTTTCTGGATCATTCTAGTACACTTCTTATCAAAAATGAAATGCTTCTAAATAATAAAATGATTTAAGTAAATTATATGTATTGAAGCAATGCAGCAAAGAAGATGAAGAGAAGATGTGGGCAAGCCAAGAAAAGAAGATATGCAGGGCCCCCCTCCACAATGAAGTGTTTATTGACAGATTCCAGAGGAGGGGGCGGGAGACAAACAGTCCAGCTGATGCCGTAGTGAAGGAAGGAGCCGAGATAGCGGTTGGCCTGAAGGGGTTTGTGTGCCGAGAGGACATCACAGTCTGGGAACTTTAGTCTGGTGACATCGAGATCTGCGGCAAGGAAAAGACGGTGACGAGGAGGATCCCTCTAGTGGCGGACAATGAAGGCAAGTCCATCTACTGTATATCGTTATTAATCCACTTTTTAAAGCTCTGGGATTAATATACCGTACTAAGCTGTATCCACAAAGAATCCACATTGTTCTCTTAGAAACCTTGAACGCCAACATCCACGACTGAGAAGCGTCGTAACATTTGGTGTCAGAAGTGGGATACAGCTTAGTTCGCGAGATGGCAGAGATAACCGACCTCGAAATTGAAAAATTCAAGAAATTTCTCAGTCTGATAAACCAGAAAGTGTATGAGCTCGTAGTAGACGTTAGATCGATTAAAGAAGGGATTACTCCATTGGAATCTCGAATGAGCCGACTCGAGCATAATCGGAATGTCAAACGTTCTGTCACACCCATGTCTTGCGAAGTTAAAGTCAATGTACACCAGCCAGAAAATCCTGATGGCTTTTCAAAAACAATGACAGCAACTAATAGCCTACGGACTCAATGGCTGAGTAGACAATAGACGAGTCCAGGTGATGAAAATCCCGGCAAGGCCATCACAACAAGGACCATCAAATTGGGAGACGTCGTAAGTGGACTGCCAGAATCTACGCTAGAAAATTCTCCCGTGATCCAGAAGTCCGAAGAGTGTCGACAGCAGGAAATGATCAAGACTGGTTGTGTAGCGGAGGAGGGCGGGCTGATCGCCTCAGACAACGGCTGTGGCACGAGTGATTTGAACCAAGTCAAGCAGACGGAAGGAGAGTGCCCTCCAGGTGATATACAGTGTGAAAATTCAACTTTTGGGATTCTTACTGAAATACTCCAATAGAACAACAACGATCTTGGTGAGCTGCAGTGCGACGGCGTGGCTGACTTCTGCGACAGTGTCAGTCTGTCAGGGACTTCAGCGGCGATCCAAATGGACGGGACGGATCTGGGTGCTCCGCGGAATTGCGACAAGGCTAGATGGTCGAAGCACCCCGAAGTTGGAGCCGACGACCCGACTGAACGGGATAGAGCATTTGACGCTCTGTGGAAGTCCGACGACAATATTTGTGACGCGGAAGTCGCGCGCAATGTGTCAGCGCCGTGGTATGCAATACAAGCTGAAAAGATGTGCCAAGAATGTGTAACTATCATCTTCGTTCCTTCGCCCGACGAGGTGCATATCAAACAGCTACCACCTAGAAATATTCTACCGACGTTGAGACTACCACGGGGTCCGACACCTCCGGAAGGTTTAAGAAATTCACAGCCTTATGCGGGGTCGGCACGAAAACCCTCAGGTCTGGAGGGTTTGGAAAGAGAGAGCTTCTTGAACAAGAGAATAGGAAACAGAAAGAAGAAAATAACTTTCCCGACCACCTATGGGAGTTTAGCATGGATGAATGCGTGCTGGGAGGCCACGATATGGACAGCGTGAATCAAATGAGCGAATCCACTGTGAAGATCGGTGATCTACAACCCCGTCGTGGAAGGAAGCGGCGAAAGCGCAATACAAAAGATCACAACCCTTTGGAAATGTACATTGCGGCTACAGAGTGTTCACAAGGAGAATTCAAAATATCAGATGAAAGCATCGTAGGCATTGAAATATGGCCGCCATCGTGTGGAGAACCACCGCCCTGTGCTAGACAGCGAGACCAATCAATGGCGTCGGAACTGATTGAGAGTGGAAAAAAATCCCGAGTTGAGATGTGGTTCTGTAAACAAGGGTTGGTGCTAATCTTGTCGCTCTGCCTTTGGGAGGCTGACGAGCCTAATGTAGCCAGAGACGTCAGGGAGATCAAAGGACCGCCGATCAGCGCCGCTGGTGAAATCAGTCCTTTTCGGGACGAAAAGAATTGAAAAGAGGGCAGTGAAGTGGTGCAGCAAAAAATATGAAAAGATGATGTGGGCAAGCCAAGAAAAGAAGGTATGCAGGGCCCCCTCCACAAGGAAGTGCTTATTGACAGATTCCAGAGGAGGGGGCGGGAGACAAACAGTCCAGCTGATGCCGTAGTGAAGGAAGGAGCCGAGATAGCGGTCGGCCTGATAGGGGGTTTGTTAGCCGAGAGGACATCACAGTCTGGGAAGGAACGTCAGATCTGCGGCAAGGAGAAGACGGTGACGAGGAGGATCCCTCTAGTGGCGGACAATGAAGGCAAGTCCATCTACTGTATATAGTTATTGATCCACTTTTTAAAGCTCTGGGAATAAATATACCGTACTAAGCTGTATCCACAAATAATCCACATTGTTCTCTTAGAAACCTTGAACGCAAATGTCGACGACTGAGAAGCGTCGTATTAGTATATAATAGGTTGTGGAATTTTAAGATAACATTTTTGCTCTTTAATATTACAACATTTTCACACTTTAACATATCACTTTATACTCCAATAAAATCATTTCATTTTTGAACTATATTTTCGAATTTATTTTAAATTTCAACGAAATATTTTTTTTTTTACAAATATTCAATTGAAACACATTTAAAAAATGAAATTAATTCATTTTAATATTGGTTTTGTTTGGATAATATTTGGTTTTAAAAGCATATTTAAATTCTTATAAGGACATATTTTTGAGCTTACATTAAAGGCATTAAAATTTTAAGAAACACATTTAAAAGCTTAATGATGATTTTTTTAGTGGTAAAACAGTTTAATTACGAATATTTAATATTTTAAAATATAATTTTGATTTTTAACAATGAATATCAAAGTATAATATCAAATTTCATATATATTTCAAATCTACCTTCAATGAAAAACAACCTTTTATATTTTAAAATAAAAAATCACATTGAATAGCAATATTATTCGAGGTTTAAAATAATATATTCGATATGAATTGATTTTTTTAAATAAACACCCTTTTATTTCATATCTTATTATAACTATTTTATTCAATAAAACTCTTTTGCACCTATCATTTTGATATTATATTTAGATGCAATCAATACTGGTAAATGTGAATAGTTAATATAACAAAATTAATATAAAAATTGATTCCACCCTACAGCGTAGCATCTAAAAGCAGAATGATCCAATACAGAATTAGTGCTCTAAGTAGCTGTCTGGTAGATTTATTTGGCCGAACCTATGGGAAGGTTCACCAACATAAACAAAACAGCAATCTACTCTTTGGTGCTCTTCAAAATAACCTCCTTATAAGATGTTGTATATATATTAATTAATTGTTACCACAGAGTGTGTGTAGCTCTCAGGTAAATAGGCGCTAACCAAAACAGAAAAAAGTTCCTTTGTTTCAATATCAGTTTCCCTTTTATATTTTGTTCTCTCTCTTGTAAATTAATAAATATAATGTTTAATTAATAATTATTGGAATCAGTTTCATTGCTTCAAGAATAACTTGCATCAAGTTGTGCAAGACTTTTGGATTACCCTGTATATATATTAAAATTTAAAAATAGGCATATCCTGACCACGTTCACTTGACCATTTCAGATGGCAGAGTGCCATCTAGTGGAACAGAAATTAACTGAAATTTTGATTTAGCCTTGTGATGTTCCTCTCTCTCTCTCTTCGATTAAATAAATAAATATGCTTTACCAAATTATAAAACAATTTTTTATTATATATCATTCTAATGTCAAACATACACTTTTTAATATATTCATAACAAAAACAATAATTACAGTGCTGCCAAATCTAAACAATCAAAAATTAATTTATTAAACAGAGTATATTATAATATTGTTATAAGGTATATTACAAGCCTGTTCCCTGATATTTGGTCAACCCATTTTCTTGATAAATCAAGGAGAGCTACCTACGAACGCGTTTCGGGCTATTGGCAGTCTGTACCTCTACAACCAAACATATTATATATATGTATAGTACTTCGATTATAGAATGAAGTAAGTGTTAGTGGCAGCTATTTCACTAGAGTATAGTACACCTCAGTAGACTGGCACTAGACCTGTCTATTTAAAACTTGTTTTTACGGCAGTCTTTTCACAGTATCTTAGGGTCTTCAACTTTTTTGTTTTATATTTAAAAATTATATTCCTGATTTTATTAAGAACACTTTATATTTTAAAATTATTATTTTTTCTTTTGTGCCTAAATAAAGGTTTTACAAACATTTTAAACATTTTAAAGTTTGATAACGAGTTTTAATGTTTTAAAACCACATTTAATAGAAATAGTTTATAGTTTGAAATATAAATATGGAATTAACACACACACTAACAAATAATTCAAAGTGTGTTATAAAATATCGTTTTTTAGATTTTAACTGGTATTTTATTATTGAAAACTTCCTTTCACTCCATTTAGTAACTTGTTATATCTATTACATGAAAATTCGCTCACACAACACATAAATAATTGTAGATTTATGTGATATATATAAAAAGAGTTTTATTGTAGAAAATAGATATGAAAAGTTACAATGAATATTCTCTTTGTTTTCTACGTACGTGTGTGTGTATCATCGCATGCTTATCTGGATGAAACTTGGGTGGAAAGGTGTTTGTTGAAACGAAGAAAAAAACCTCTTCTAGCTGAAGTGTTATTTATTTTTAAGAACTATGAAAATGTTGGTCAGAGAGCCTCTATTTTCAAAAAATAATATTTATTTCGGAAAAATTCGCAGTCATGTTTAAAAGGTTGTGCAATATGAAAATTGATCTGATAAGAGAATATTTGCATATTCGGTTTGCTCCACATAACTGAACTGATTTATATGGGGTAATTGATCTTTTAAATATATATTTACATCTTGGTGCCGAAATTGTAGCAATAAGAAGTATCACCCACTAGTCAAATATGTAAGTGTGATCAGCATATATTACAATATAGTTCTATTGAAAGATTTATTGAAATCTATTTTAAATCCATTGAGAATAACTTCAACCCAGCCTCGCTTCTGGAGCCACAGGCTTGGCTTCTTGACGTTAGGTCCTTTCGCCTTGGTGGGCCTAACAATGGACCTGGCCAAGCCCAGCCTCGCTTCTGGAGCCACAGGCTTGGCTTCTTGACGTTAGGTCCCGTCGCCTCGTTGGGCCTCACAGTGGACCTGTTCCAGCCCAGCCTCGCTTCTGGAGCCACAGACTTGGCTTCTTGACGTTAGGTCCCGTCGCCTTGGTGGGACCCACAGTGGACCTGCTCCAGCCCAGCCTCGCTTCTGGAGCCACAGACTTGGCTTCTTGACGTTAGGTCCGGTCGCCTCGGTGGGCTTCACAGTGGACCTGCTCCAGCCCAGCCTCGCTTCTGGAGCCACAGGCTTTGCTTCTTGACGTTAAATCCTGTCGCCTCAGTGGGCCTCACAGTGGACCTTCTCCAGCCCAGCCTCGCTTCTGGAGCCACAGACTTGGCTTCTTGACGTTAGGTCCCGTCGCCTAGGTGGGACCCACAGTGGACCTGCTCCAGCCCAGCCTCGCTTCTGGAGCCACAGGCTTGGCTTCTTGAGGTTAGGTCCGGTCGCCTCGGTGGGCTTCACAGGGGACCTGCTTCAGCCCAGCCTCGCTTCTGAAGACACAGGCTTTGCTTATTGACGTTAGTTACTGTCGCCTCAGTGGGCCTCACAGTGGACCTGCTCCAGCCCAGCCTCGCTTCTGGAGCCACAGACTTGGCTTCTTGACGTTAGGTCCAGTCGCCTCAGTGGGCCTCACAGTGGACCTGCTCCAGCCCATCCTCGCTTCTGGAGCCACAGACTTGGCTTCTTGACGTAAGCTCCTTCGCCTAGGTGGGACCCACAGTGGACCTGCTCCAGCCCAGCCTCGCTTCTGGAGCCACAGGCTTGGCTTCTTGACGTTAGGTCCGGTCGCCTCGGTGGGCTTCACAGTGGACCTGCTGCAGCCCAGCCTCGCTTCTGGAGCCACAGGCTTGGCTTCTTGACCTCAGGTCCGGTCGCCTCGGGGGCCCCACAATGGACCTGCTCCAGCCCAGCCTCGCTTCTGGAGCCACAGGCTTGGCTTCTTGACGTTAGGTCCGGTCGCCTCGGTGGGCCTCACAGTGGACCTGCTCCAGCCCAGCCTCGCTTCTGGAGCCACAGACTTGGCTTCTTGACGTTAGGTCCGGTCGCCTCGGTGTGCCTTACAGTGGACCTGTTCCAGCCCAGCCTAGCTTCTGAAGCCACATACTTGGCTTCTTGACGTTAAGTCCCGTCGCCTAGGTGGGACCACAGTGGACCTGCTCCATCCCAGCCACACTTCTGGAGCCACAGACTTGGCTTCTTGACGTAGGTTCCTTCGCCTAGGTGGGACCCACAGTGGACCTGCTCCAGCCCAGCCTCGCTTCTGGAGCCACAGGCTTGGCTTCTTGGCGTTAGGTCCCGTCGCCTCGGTGGGCTTCACAGTGAACCTGCTGCAGCCCAGCCTCGCTTCTGGAGCCACAGGCTTGGCTTCTTGACCTCAGGTCCGGTCGCCTCGGTGGCCCCACAATGGACCTACTCCAGCCCAGCCTCGCTTCTGGAGCCACAGGCTTGGCTTCTTGACGTTAGGTCCGGTCGCCTCGGTGGGCCTCACAGTGGACCTGCTCCAGCCCAGCTTCGCTTCTTGAGCCACAGGCTTGGGTCTGGCTCCCCGACGTTAAGTCCGGTCGCCTCGGTGGGCCTCACAGTGGACCTGCTCCAGCCCAGCCTCGCTTCTGGAGCCACAGGCTTGGGGCTGGCTCCCCGACGTTAGGTCCGGTCGCCTCGGTGGGCCTCACAGTGGACCTGCTCCAGCCCAGCCTCGCTTCTGGAGCCACAGGCTTGGCTTCTTGAAGTTAGGTCCGGTCGCCTCGGTGGGCTTCACAGGGGACCTGCTTCAGCCCAGCCTCGCTTCTGAAGACACAGGCTTTGCTTATTGACGTTAGATACTGTCGCCTCAGTGGGCCTCACAGTGGACCTGCTCCAGCCCAGCCTCGCTTCTGGAGCCACAGACTTGGCTTCTTGACGTTAGGTCCAGTCGCCTCAGTGGGCCTCACAGTGGACCTGCTCCAGCCCAGCCTCGCTTCTGGAGCCACAGACTTGGCTTCTTGACGTAAGCTCCTTCGCCTAGGTGGGACCCACAGTGGACCTGCTCCAGCCCAGCCTCGCTTCTGGAGCCACAGGCTTGGCTTCTTGACGTTAGGTCCGGTCGCCTCGGTGGGCTTCACAGTGGACCTGCTGCAGCCCAGCCTCGCTTCTGGAGCCACAGGCTTGGCTTCTTGACCTCAGGTCCGGTCGCCTCGGGGGCCCTACAATGGACCTGCTCCAGCCCAGCCTCGCTTCTGGAGCCACAGGCTTGGCTTCTTGACGTTAGGTCCGGTCGCCTCGGTGGGCCTCACAGTGGACCTGCTACAGCCCAGCCTCGCTTCTGGAGCCACAGACTTGGCTTCTTGACGTTAGGTCCGGTCGCCTCGGTGTGCCTTACAGTGGACCTGTTCCAGCCCAGCCTAGCTTCTGAAGCCACATACTTGGCTTCTTGACGTTAAGTCCCGTCGCCTAGGTGGGAACCACAGTGGACCTGCTCCATCCCAGCCACACTTCTGGAGCCACAGACTTGGCTTCTTGACGTAGGTTCCTTCGCCTAGGTGGGACCCACAGTGGACCTGCTCCAGCCCAGCCTCGCTTCTGGAGCCACAGGCTTGGCTTCTTGGCGTTAGGTCCCGTCGCCTCGGTGGGCTTCACAGTGAACCTGCTGCAGCCCAGCCTCGCTTCTGGAGCCACAGGCTTGGCTTCTTGACCTCAGGTCCGGTCGCCTCGGTGGCCCCACAATGGACCTACTCCAGCCCAGCCTCGCTTCTGGAGCCACAGGCTTGGCTTCTTGACGTTAGGTCCGGTCGCCTCGGTGGGCCTCACAGTGGACCTGCTGCAGCCCAGCCTCGCTTCTGGAGCCACAGGCTTGGCTTCTTGACCTCTGGTCTGGTCGCCTCGGTGGCCCCACAATGGACCTACTCCAGCCCAGCCTCGCTTCTGGAGCCACAGGCTTGGCTTCTTGACGTTAGGTCCGGTCGCCTCGGTGGGCTTCACAGGGGACCTGCTTCAGCCCAGCCTCGCTTCTGAAGACACAGGCTTTGCTTATTGACGTTAGATACTGTCGCCTCAGTGGGCCTCACAGTGGACCTGCTCCAGCCCAGCCTCGCTTCTGGAGCCACAGACTTGGCTTCTTGACGTTAGGTCCAGTCTCCTCAGTGGGCCTCACAGTGGACCTGCTCCAGCCCAGCCTCGCTTCTGGAGCCACAGACTTGGCTTCTTGACGTAAGCTCCTTCGCCTAGGTGGGACCCACAGTGGACCTGCTCCAGCCCAGCCTCGCTTCTGGAGCCACAGGCTTGGCTTCTTGACGTTAGGTCCGGTCGCCTCGGTGGGCCTCACAGTGGACCTGCTCCAGCCCAGCCTCGCTTCTGGAGCCACAGACTTGGCTTCTTGACGTTAGGTCCGGTCGCCTCGGTGTGCCTTACAGTGGACCTGTTCCGCCCAGCCTAGCTTCTGAAGCCACATACTTGGCTTCTTGACGTTAAGTCCCGTCGCCTAGGTGGGAACCACAGTGGACCTGCTCCATCCCAGCCACACTTCTGGAGCCACAGACTTGGCTTCTTGACGTAGGTTCCTTCGCCTAGGTGGGACCCACAGTGGACCTGCTCCAGCCCAGCCTCGCTTCTGGAGCCACAGGCTTGGCTTCTTGGCGTTAGGTCCCGTCGCCTCGGTGGGCTTCACAGTGAACCTGCTGCAGCCCAGCCTCGCTTCTGGAGCCACAGGCTTGGCTTCTTGACCTCAGGTCCGGTCGCCTCGGTGGCCCCACAATGGACCTACTCCAGCCCAGCCTCGCTTCTGGAGCCACAGGCTTGGCTTCTTGACGTTAGGTCCGGTCGCCTCGGTGGGCCTCACAGTGGACCTGCTCCAGCCCAGCTTCGCTTCTTGAGCCACAGGCTTGGGTCTGGCTCCCCGACGTTAGGTCCGGTCGCCTCGGTGGGCCTCACAGTGGACCTGCTCCAGCCCAGCCTCGCTTCTGGAGCCACAGGCTTGGGGCTGGCTCCCCGACATTAGGTCCGGTCGCCTCGGTGGGCCTCACAGTGGACCTGCTCCTGCCCAGCCTCGCTTCTTTAGCCACAGGCTTGGGTCTGGCTCCTCGGTCCTGTCGAATCCGTGGACCTCAGGTCACTTCAGCGGCCGCGCCAGAACCCTACAACCATACAGATATCAGATACACTATAGTAGTGAAAATCAAAGTATGATAAATAAATAATATTGAGTACTAGTGCGACTTTTGAATATAAATTTGCTCTCTTTTTTCTAATCGCTATATTAAAATTTTAGTCAATGTACTAATGTACTTATTCTATTATATTATATATTAGCATATATGACTATAGCTTTTGCTATCACCTGGGATAGCTATACAGGTGAATAGGGAGTGAGAGATACAAACACACACTTACTCTGGCAGCGGCGCTGCAGCTTGCGGTCCGGCGGCAGAGCTTGATGACCCACACCGGGGGTCCTGTACACACCATACCCCACATTTAGTACGCTGTAGGGATTGTCCATACTATATAGCTCCTGTTGGTGGTTTGATTCTTTATCATCTTTAAATCTCGAAATTTAAAGATATAAAAGATAAGTTCTCCAAAATATTTCATAACTGACAAACCTTATTTTTAAAAAATGAGACAGAAGAGAAATTTAAAGTGGTAAAAATTGCAAAGACCGAAATCCACTCACCTCAGCTTCTTCTTCGCCACGATGGGGGTCGGCTTGCCAAGAAACTGCCACAACAACAAGACTTCCATTAGCACAACTCTCCTTCAAATATATTTTTGTCTGGAGATGTTACCTCTCGGCAGTGGTCGACGCGGTGACAGGTGGGGGGCAGGGCTTTGTCAAACACCTCCACCTCCACCACGGGCCAGAATCTGACCTTCTCAGCCTTCCTAGGCTCTTGCTCTGTACACACGCGTGTGTTGATTATAGCATCTGAAGCTATATATCCATTTTCACAGTGAATTTACACTATTTTGCAATATTCTTGTGAAATCTGTTTATTTCTCCTCAGCCCATATGACAGCGTGCAGTATTCCTGTCCACCTAGAGCTTCCTTTCCATGATGCTCTTTGGTGTGCCATCCTACTGTGTTCTTGATATAAATTAATCTGGTGATGACCTTCTACATGGCAGAGAACAGGAGACATCACTCTTGTTACAACATAGGTCCTTGTCGATGGTAAGTTATGTGGAATAACTTTAAAATAATTACTTTATGATATTTTAAAATTGAGCGATCAAAATCGAAGATCTCTCACTCTTTCTATCTTTCTCTCTGAATCTCACGTGTTTATCCAGTTGGAAATATCAAACTTCAAATACCAAATGTGACGAAACTTTGGCTTCTAAATATAATGGAAAATAACGATCCCACCTTATATTGTGTTTGGTCCTTGGATTTTAACCTTTCTCTCTCTTAGTGGATTGTCCTCTATCTACACTTATACCATTCTCAATTCAATTACAAACCCACACAAAACTATTATAATACAGGTTAGTGATCTGTTTTCTACAGGAAGAGTTAAAAGACATGAAAAATTAAAAACTATTTAGCGCAGTAGTTAGACAATAAAACAACCTCAACCCTTACTTCGATAAAATATATTGAGAGACGGCTAGGTACTATACCATTTTAATATAATATCGGACTATTCTCTTTATATAGTCCGCACTCTGGGGGAATTCTTGGTTAGTGTGTTTCACCAAACTCGGCTTTACTTGTGGATTATTATCAGGAGAGCAATGCTCAATGTTTCTTTTATATTTAAATATGACGATATAATACAATTGTGCCACTTTTAATCTTTATTTATTAATTTTTGACTCTGTCAACCTATCAGATGAATCCATGTAGGGGACTGATTGTCTTAATCAAAGATTTGAATTACTGGAATCTAGCAGCTAAGATAAATCTAAGTTTTAAAGGAACTTTCCCTTATAATGAAACATGGTCAGATACCAGCAATCTTTCTTAACGAACTAGGGATGGATATATTGAAGTTACATAACTTCTAGAACATTAGTTGCGTAGTTTCAGGAGATCAGGTGAGCAATCGGCCTTCAAGTTCGATAATATACAGTAAAGACCTCTTATTTCGTCTCACGTACATACATTCATTTATGAGAATGAAAAAGACAAACAAAAGTTAGGCACTATCACAAAATAAACATGTAATCAGCTATACAAAGTCCTGGTGGAGAGACTAACAAACACTGACTGTCCTCAAGTCATCTTATTTTTGATATTTTAATGATATTCTGAGCTCTTCTGGTGAACTTTAGAACTGGTAGTACACGTTGACACAGTTCTCATTGACCGAGAGATCAGAGAAAAGATTTTAAGTCTTTGACTTGTTACATTGTTAGAATTGATAAAGTCTCTTATTTTTCTAAAAAGCTTTAAAATAGTAAGAATTATCGATTCAATCGCTAACCTGTCATGGAGTGCAAGTAACCAAACTCTTCATCTCTTTTAGAGTGAAATAAGTATTGAATCTACCTTTTTAAAGTGTGGTGTACTTTCAGTATAATCTCTGCATCCTTTAGTGAGAAATAAGTAAGAAGTTTGTAGACATGTGATTTATCTCAAGTATAAACTCTATATATTTTAGTGAGAAATAAGTATTAAATCTATCTTTGTAGACATGTGGTATAAGTTCTACATCTTTAGGTGAGATATAAGTATTGAATCTACCTTTTTAAAGTGTGGTGTACTTTCAGTATAATCTCTACATCTTTTAGTGAGAAATAAGTAAGAAGTTTGTAGACATATGATTTATCTTAAGTATAAACTCTATATATTTTAGTGAGAAATAAGTATTAAATCTATCTTTGTAGACATGTGGTATAAGTTCTACATCTTTAGGTGAGATATAAGTATTGAATCTACCTTTTTAAAGTGTGGTGTACTTTCAGTATAATCTCTACATCTTTTAGTGAAATATAAGTAAGAAGTTTGTAGACATATGATTTATCTTAAGTATAAACTCTATATATTTTAGTGAGAAATAAGTATTAAATCTATCTTTGTAGACATGTGGTATAAGCTCTACATCTTTAGGTGAGATATAAGTATTGAATCTACCTTTGTGTACACGTGATGTACCTCAGTATCAACATAATAGTCTGAACTCTCCATGATTGCCAGGGCCTGTGCCATGTGTTCTCGTGATAAGAAAACACAAACATACTCATAGAGGGACTAATTATATAACACTATTGGCTTACTTATAATGAGTATAAAGCTATATTGCATTCATCACAGTGATGTTTTATAATTCTATAAGGGACTAGAGCCGCTATCAGCAGTCTACCTTAAAGACTCGTAGCTCTGTAACGGATTAAAACTTTCAAATTTAGGGCTTAACGATTCTATCTTCAGATTCGTCCCCTCTACGTATTAATCTCGTTTGTTGACAAGGAAGGGTTTCTCCAGACAAAAGAATCTCAATTCTATTTTACATATTTTCAACTTTTCGGGTCAATATACAGTAGAACCCCCGTGAGCGGACACTCCAGATAGAAAACACCTCTATACAAAAGACAGTTCACATCTTCAAAATTACCATTTTCACCTATTTTTACCTATCTCCAGTAAGAGAACACATATATTTAAAAAAAACATTTTGGCTTTATAACTAGGTGTTGTTCTTTACAGAGAGGTTTTACTGTAAGTATGTAAATCTTGGGGGTTTCAAAAGCGAATTTAAATTTTTTCTAAAGTTTGCGGCACATTGACATATCGTAAATCTATCGCTAGACCTCGCAGTCATTTACACACGCTGGACACCTATTGACCAACCACCTCTATCTATCAGAGGTTAGGTTCTAGAAGAAAAACAATATTTTCTGCTGAGTAATGTTTCTAAAATAGTACCGGGTTTAAAAGAGTTATGTTTATATGTTTATTCAATTTAGACTTAATGGTTATAGGATAATTTTTTTCTTTCCTCTGTCCTTCTTTTCAGGAATCAGCTTTTATATATACGAGTTATTTAAAAACAAAAAGTGATTTTTCAAAACATATGTCCATTCTTCACAATATTTACCGGTCCGAACGCCAAAAAAAAAAAAAATGTTAATACACGCTGCTTCATTGTGTGATATCATATATTACTATTTAACTAGAAATTTTTAAAATAAATATTTGATTTTTTTTCATTTAATTTTTCAATGACAACATATTTGGGGCTTTTACAAATGGTAATGTTGTAAAATTAATTTCAAAGAAATATATCCTCTATTAATATTGGAGAAATTACTATTGAGAGAGATTAGTTGATTTTAATTGTAAAATAGTATTACACACTTGAAAAAATGTTTGGCTTAAAAAAAAATTCAAATATCGTTATCCATTGAAAATATACATTCCAAGAAAGAGATGTATTTTGAATCTATATATATGTACCTAGAGAAGCATCTTTCCCTTCAATTATACATCAGAACGATACATTATGCCCATTACCTTAGTAAAAAAACTTTACTAGTGGTGATGAAGACGAGATTAATTAAAGAAAGCGATGCCTTTCTAGGTACCATGGTATATGGTACTATGTTATATGAATAGAATTTTCCAGCAACTCTATATTGTGTGTGTATATATATGGAATTTTGAAAGAGAAATGTTTGCGTAGTGATCCAAGATATACTGCTTTTACCTAAACCCATGCGACATCAAACATTATCATCATGGCGCTATCTATGACAGAAAATTGTAAAAAATTTAAATTCAACATTTTACATTGAAATATTATTCTCACATTATAGTGTGCTGTTATATATATATGACATAATAAAAATATAATTTTTTATTATATTCATAGAATAATTAAAATTCTATAATCACAGAGTTAAATTTTAAATGAAAAGGAATCCTTAACAAAAGGAATAGAGCCTAATTTTTTATTTATTATTGTGTAAATAGATAATAACATTGTTAGTTTTATGTATGCAAAAAATTGTTTGCTTTAAAAAATAATCAAAAAATAATAAATATTTTTTGGGACAAAAGTTATCATTCATTTTTACCATCCACGACTGCATTAATTGGTAACGTAACTAGAATACGTTTTATTTATGACATATATATTATATATAACTTCCAATATAGCACTTTTAACTTTGTAGCAAAATGTTTCAGTAAAAATCGATTATAATAATTAGAAAAGTAACGTTAAAAATTGGTCTCAAATTACTATTTCGTCGATACAACCTTTTATTTTCTTATTTTGTTGAATCGTTTTATCAACTTTTTTCAAAAATAAAGAAAATCATCGTTTGAACTTTTCATGCAATCAAAAACACCGTTTGACAGATTTTATTTTGATTAGTTTTTATATTTTTTTGTAAAGTCAAATTTTATCTTCTCTCAATCACAGACGTTGAGGAATATCTCAAATCAGAATTTGTTAAAATTCATTTTATCATAAAATTCTGAGCAAATATTTCTTTGAACTTTCTTTTGGAAGTATCACATTTGAACGAAACTTCGAAATTATAACTTTAGAAAAATTGAGCAGGTTTCATCGTGACTTGATCCACGTGAATATATTCCGCTCTAAAATGTGGGAACTTACTTTTAAAGCAGTTTCCCATGTTTTCGCGTTACTTGGTTCGCTGGATTATGCGCTTGCTTAGCTCGGTACAAGTTTCGTTAACAATTGGTGACAACTAGGGTTAGCAACGCCGGTAAACAAATAGAGTTTGAAAACTTAGAATGCCATCTACAGAATAAGTTTACACATTTTTTAATACGCTTTTATATTTCCTATTATATAAACCATAGAACATAAATAAAAGCTTATGACCGCAGTTACCTATATACTACACTATTGTCCATATATTCATTGGAATTGCTGATTATATATACACCAACACATACAGCTTTATTAAGACCACTGGTCTTATACACATTCACCACTGGAAGGAAGCATAGATAGAGCTCCTATACTCCAGGCAGCGCAGAACCCACAAACAGCCTCCAGGTCCGACACATGTCCAGTGGCCACAGAATCCACCGTGCATAGGTTAGCAAATCACTGAAAAGCCGAGTGTGGAACATCCGCGTTTTAGTCTACGCTTTTGTGATCCAAATGAACCACGATATTCGGCGATTCTATTAATCTCCTCCGAACGGTGACTGTGGCCTTGTAGAATTTATATAAACCAAAGAGAAGCCCTTGATCAAATATAATTGTACTAATCCAATTATATATTTGTTGATTATCGGATTGTGACAAGGATAAGTCGCCTATTATATAAGGAAAGCCTTCCAACAGTAGAACGGCTTGAAGATAATTTGGCGAGATCACCAGACACGGATAAAGTACGCAGAGAACACTTCAAGCGTCTCAACACGATAATAAACCACACTCTCGCAATACCATAGCCCTCCCCCTCTTATACACAAACATGGCCACCTTCGTCCAATGAGAAGCCGGGAGAGATTGGTTCACAAACAAACGAAAACAAAATTCTTTCAACTAAAAACTGATATGAGATAACAGTGCAAATGTTTGTTAATATAATTTGACGATGCAAACCTTTATATCTACTTCAATATGCAAATAACACTTTACAATTTTAGTGTTGATGAGTTACTTTTAGATGTGGATTTTATAGAGAACTATTTCTTATCAATATGTTGCCTTGTTGCATATCTAGCTAGGTGAGAGGATAACGGAAATTTGGGCGAAAGATGCACCGCCAAGGTTACTTAAGAGATTTCCAAAATAAAGCTTCAATGAATAAAACGTCTCTTCAGGGGTGGTAATTCTCAATTTCTGAATGCGATAATTGTCGATCTCCAAACTGCAGGTACTACATATATATATATTAGAATTAAATATAATTTATATGAAAGATAGTTGAATTAGAGAAGAAGTAATGATAATTGAAAACAAATTATATATATGTAGTAATCCCGAGGTGGAATGTAATGGGCAGTCGTGGTAGTGGGTGAGTGATGGGATTCCCGCACTGGGACAGCAAGAGACAGAGGCAGGTCTAGATGGTAACTCCAAGAAGGTAGAGGTAGACCACGGACGAAGACAGTCGGACCACGGGCGTCACGGATGCCCTACATCGCGGATAGGGGTGAGAAACCCGACCGTATGACGGCGTCGCTCTGAAAACCAACTAACTGAACAACTAACTTTGTCCCAATCTTGGGGGGCTTTTATATGAGACGCTCGCAGATGGCGGCGAGTTCTGATTGGCTCCCGTAATCACGCCACCTGTCAAGCGCTGGGTTATTAATTATGTCTGGCCACCTGTTGACGGGGGAATGAACTCATTATCATAAACACCTGTTCGTCTGGGTTGTTTATCACGTCTGGCCTTTGTCGTCTGGTCCATGGTGTCGTCTTGGTCTACCTTTACCCCTTTATTTTATTTGTCACTATTTTTGAAAGTTTGATACATATTTTTATATAGATATGGGGATATAATAACTATTAGAAGAAGGTTGTGATTTATCTATGTCAAAATATACTACAGAATGTGTCCCCGGTGATGAAGGTTTGTTTGGGGGAATGACATGTAATGAATGATAACCTAACAAACCTATTATAAAAAAAATAAAAGAAATAATTTGTATACAATTTAGTTAAAATTATTATTAAGCTACAAGTTAAACAAATAAAGAGGTTATAATGGTGGTGTATCAATGAAATAAAAATCAAGGTTATAAAAATAAAAACGTATAAAATGAATGATAAAAGATTAAGGCAAAGTATATAATACAAAATGTTAAATATGTTAAAATGAATCGTACAAGTAAAATAATATCTTATTGCATAAAAGATGAGAGGAAAAAAAATTAAGTTAGTTTATTAACTGAACTTATAATGTGACGCTAAGGTTGAAAAAGGGAAAGGGGGTATCTGAGCATGTTTCTGCAAAAGTAGTATCCCAAGCATCCTGCAATGCAATGCGAACTTGTTTAAGTGAGGCATTGTTTTCATTAACAGAAGGCCTAAGATATTCCGTCTGCATCATTAGCTCAGACAGTGGAAAGAGGTGGGAAGATTGATGGAGGTAAAGGGGAGAGGTAGAGGTAAGAGGGATCCCTGTTGTCCATAATGATTGTGCCCGGTTGAATTGTGAAAAAAAGTGAAAAGTTGAAAAAATGATGAATTGATATGATGCGTCGGGCGATGAGAAAAAAAAAAAAAAATATCGCGCTGGATATCCTGAACTCATTATCGGGAATGGTATAGCGAGGAAGGATTGTTCCAGTCGGATTAATCAATGGAAAAAAAAAATGTTCGACGAACTGGAATCCCTTGGAAGGTTGGAGGTTTGAAGGATGCGGAAAAGGAGAGGTGGGTGTAAGAGAATTATTGCTTTCAATTTTGATTGTGTCCGGCTTGTGTGGTGAAAAGAAAAAGTTGAAAAATGAGAAAAAAAATGATGAGCTGGACGATGAGAGAAAAAAATTAAAAACTAACTGAGTCTCCTGAGCTCACTGTTGGGAAATGTACAGCGAGGAAGGATCTTCTAGTTAGTTAATCAACAAAAAAAAAAAAAAATGGCTGACGAACAATAATCTCTTGATGGCTGTAAAAAGTTGGGAGGAAAGGTTCATGGGATAGAGTTAGTGGTTGTAAGGGAAGCGTCAAAAATAACATTTTGAAATCTACAAAGAAAAATAAAATGATAAATGTTTTATCTGTTAAAGAAATATTATAAATATTGTTAGGTGTAGGATTTTTAAATGGTGCCTAAGATAGTTGAAGTTGTAAAATGCTAAGTCTGCACATGATGAGAAAAAGAGAAAATAAAAATATTAAAGGTAATAATATATAAAGGGTTGGTTGGTAGTTGATGGCATTAATGTTGATGGTTAATAAACAAAATGATATTATCGATTACTAGTGAAATGTTTTATCTACATTGGTAAATAAAAAAACAAAGTCCAACACCACAAAACTAGGTAAACTGTAAGTCTATTTACAATAAATGAGAGAAAAGCTAGCAAGCCTATTAAATGGGAAATAATTTGGGGCACAAATTAGTTACTAGAATAAAATAAAGATAAAGGGGAGTAGTGGTGACACATTGATATAGTATTATAAAACTACAAAGAATATATAAGAGGAGAACATAGGAAGGATAAATTTAAAGTAAACACACACAATAGCGAAAGTAAATATTTGGGAAAGTTGGTATACTAGTTACAGTTTTTTGTTACTTAAGGTGTCTTGAATATTTTCAACATAGTGTCAGGGATGTAATACAGGAAGGAGGAGAAGTAGAGATAATAAAAGTAAAATAAAATATAAAAGAAAATTGACTTAAGCAAAAGGGTGTGCGATAGGTAGTGACGCAGTGAGGAATAAAGGAAGAAGGTCTGAATTGGTTTCTGCAAAGGACATCTCAGGAGTCCTGCCCTGCAATACGAGCTTAGAAGCGAAGTATTGTTTTCAAGGTTCAGCAATCTCAAGATGTTCTGTAAGTAGCATTAGATCAGATAGGCAAAAGGCGTGAAGATCGAAGTAGAGGTAGGTAATGGCGGAATATAGGAAAGAATTTTTTTCTAAGAGAGGTTAAAAAGAGATGGTGTCTCAGAGTTGCACTGCTGTCGGTGATTGATTGAACCCGGGTTTGAGGAAAAAAGAATGAAATAAAGAATGCTGGGACGACGACCTGGGTGTAAATAAAAAAAAGTCGGCAAACAGGAACTCTGCGATGGACGAGGAGTGGTTAGAACGAAGGCATAGAAGGCCAATGGAAAATGATCAAGAGACGAGAGAAGTATGGAAGGCAGAGTTGGAAGGAATATCTCTGCTAATGATGGATGCTAATGATGTAACAAGGTCATTCCACCCCTTTAGAAGTAGGGAGGGAAAGACGAAGTATAAGAAAAAACAATTAGGGAGGAGTTCAGTGTGTCCTTGATTTGTTTGTCGTTGGGATGAAGACTGGAATTAATTGTTCTTTAATGTAGGCCAAGATGACGTCTCATATGGTGTCATGTACAGGGTCGATTTCTAGAGATGATGGGGACCTAATTTTTAAACGGGGTTGACAAAATTATAAACTATCCTATAACATTATAAAATTAAGATTTGGTATAAAGGGATTTTATATAATTTTCCTATCCGTTTTAATCTGGCAGGTTCCTCTGTTAGAAGGATATAAACTTTAATCTGTAATATTGAAATCGTGGGGGTGAATAATTGGGAAAAGGTAGGCTATAAAAGAATTAATTAATTAACTATTTTATAAATAAATGTGTTATGATTATGCGAAATGTGTTAATGGGATATGGGATATGCGAGAGGAATTAAAATTGATGTGAACAATGTAGAAGTGCGAAATAAAAATGTATTTAATACGTAAATAACAATTTAACACAGGCAGGAATGAAATGCAATGGGATATGGAAATTTTATGGTATGTTATTTAGTTTTCGCATATTACATTTGTAGTTGTATTTATAATTGTGGGAAAAATGGGACGCACATTTTGAGATGAGATAATTTAAAATTGATATTTATAAAAATACAAATCTAGGGCCAGTTTTTAAAAAACTTTTAAATATTGAGAAATATCAATTGAAATAGTACTAGGTCAATTAAAATAAAGAGCGTAATAAATTTAAATATTAATACTATGGCCATAAATAAGGTATTAAAAAAACACACAAATAAGTTTAGAAAATATGATTCGAGTAATTAAAATATAATATGATTTTTTATGTAAAATTGAAAGTTGCATATTTGGATAATGCCATTTTAGGTGCATTTAAGAAAGGCATGTAAGATTAATAAATTGGCAAAAATGCGTGATTGAATATTTTTAATACTAAAATTGAAAATGATGAATTAAAATTTATAATTTGATTAAAATAAAGTAAAAATGATAAATGAGAGTGTGAAAGTTTTTAAAATTTGAATAAAAATGATATAAAAAGGTTATAATTGATTTTAAAATGCTTAAAGTGAAAATATAAGTATAAAATTTAAGGGGAAAATGGCAGAAACAAAGTTTAAAGTACCTTGAAATGGCTGATGCTGGCTGGAGTTGATCTCTGTAGATGGCTGTTTGGAAGAAGGTTTTTTATTTATCAATTGCAGAGTACACGCTATATCCACAATTCGGATATTTGCGCGTGAAATATAAACATTTAAATGAAAGACACAAAAGAAAAGTAGTTAAGAAGATATATACATATTTACATATCAGTTGATTGCTGCGTGTGATCTGTCGAAAGAGGAGATAATGGCCTCGTCCGCACGAGGCACGGCTTGTCCCCGCACGGCGTCTGCCAGGTGGCCTACTAGGTCGTCGCAGTGGGGCTGCATGTTGGTGAGGGCATCCGCGACGTAGTCGTCTCTGACCTCCGTCATCCTCTGCATGCTGCTGTCCTCAGTTATCCTGTCGACTTTAACGGGTTCTGTAGTAATCCCGAGGTGGAATGTACTGGGCAGTCGTGGTAGTGGGTGAGTGATGGGATTCCCGCACTGGGACAGCAAGAGACAGAGGCAGGTCTAGATGGTAACTCCAAGAAGGTAGAGGTAGACCACGGACGAAGACAGTCGGACCACGGGCGTCACGGATGCCCTACATCGCGGATAGGGGTGAGAAACCCGACCGTTATGACGGCGTCGCTCTGAAAACCAACTAACTGAACAACTAACTTTGTCCCAATCTTGGGGGGCTTTTATATGAGACGCTCGCAGATGGCGGCGAGTTCTGATTGGCTCCCGTAATCACGCCACCTGTCAAGCGCTGGGTTATTAATTATGTCTGGCCACCTGTTGACGGGGGAATGAACTCATTATCATAAACACCTGTTCGTCTGGGTTGTTTATCACGTCTGGCCTTTGTCGTCTGGTCCATGGTGTCGTCTTGGTCTACCTTTACCCCTTTATTTTATTTGTCACTATTTTTAAAAGTTTGATACATATTTTCATATAGATATGGGGATATAATAACTATTAGAAGAAGGTTGTGATTTATCTATGTCAAAATATACTACATATATGTATATATTAATATTTAAATAAAGGCATATCCTGACCACGTTCACATGAACATTTTAGATGGCAGAGTGCCATCTAGTGGAACAGAAATTAACTAAGTCATTGATTTAGCCTTGTGATGTTCCTCTCTCTCTCTTCAATTAAATAAATAAATATGCTTTTCCAAATTCTAAAACAATTTTTAATTATATATCTTTCTAATGTCAAACATACACTTTTTAATATATTCATAACAAAAACAATAATTACAGTGCTGCCAAATCCAAACAATCAGAAATAAATTAATTAAACAGAGTATATTATAATATTGTTATAAGGTATATTACAAGCTTGATCCCTAATATTTGGTCAATCCATTTTCTTGATAAATCAAGGAAAGTTACCTACGAACGCGTTTCGGGCTGTTGGCCCTTGTCAGCGTGGTGCAGTCTGTACCTCTATGACCAAAAATATTATATATATAGTACTTAGATTATAGAATGAACCAAGAGTTAGTTGCAGCTATTTTACTAGTGTGTAGTACACCTCAGTCACTTATAGGCGGGCAATAGACTTGTCTATTTAAAGTTTGTTTTCTACGGCTAATCTTTACACAGTATCTTAAAGTCTACCTTTTTGTTTTATATCTTAAAATTATATTTCTAATTTTATTAAGAAAAACACTTTATATTTAAAAATAATGTCATAGTTTCTTTTCATTCTTTCCTGAGTCTTCTCTGTGTTGTTAATGACTACCTGTCTCGTCCTTGCTATTTTATCTAAGTAATTTTCTATATATTCGTCATAATTGTTCATGTTACTGTCAATTGGGATATTATCGTCGTCTAAGAGGGACATGGGTTCCCTCCCAAATAACAGGAAAAATGGAGAGTTGCCTGTGGTTTCTTGAATCGTGGTATTGTACGCGTGGGTGACGAAAGGGAGGATTTCGTCCCAGTTTTTCTGGTCTGTATTTACATACATGCTAATCATGTTGATTAGAGTTCTATTTAGCCGTTCCGTTAGTCTGGGGATGGTAGCTCGTCGTGAAGCAGTGTTTAACTTTGCACATTTTCATGACCTCCTTCATCAAATTGCTAGTGAACTGTGAACCTCTGTCGCTAATAAGAAACCTTGGGGCCCCGTGACATAAAAGGAATTGTTCGATTAAAAATGTTGAGACTTCCTTCACTGTTGCTTCTGATACTGCCTTTGTTTCAGCGTACTTGGTATAATAATCAGTCAACACAATTATCCACTTTCTTCTTCTTTTCGTTAATGGCAAGGGGCCAACAAAGTCAATCCCAATTCTTTCAAAAGGGTAGTTAGCTGGGGGATTGGGTTGCAAAAGTCCAGAGGGCGACTTATTTGAACCTTTCCGACTTTGGCAAAGATGGCACGTCTTTACAAATTCTGAAACATCTTTCACCGTGAAAGGCCAATAATATTTATTCTTCAAACGGTGTGTGGGTCTGGCGACGCCCAGATGGCCATTCAGCATATGGTTGTGGAATTCACTCATGATTTCTTTCCTTCTCTTCCTCGCACTACCAGCAACCATGCTCTGCCTTCAGGGTTTGGGTTCTTCTTATATAGACATCCATTTTCCTCTTTAAAATTCTGTCTGATTGCTCGTTTGCTTCCTTTAAGGCTTTCTTAACATTTTCTATGAATTCATCCTCTTCATTTATTATCTGATTCAAAAATAGTCGTTCATGATCTTTGACCCAATTCCTTTCAGGTAGGTGTCCTCTAGATCAGCCATCAGCATCCAAATGTTTTTTACCCGATTTGTGTATTATCTCAAAATCATATTCCTGAATTTTCAGTGCCCATCTTGTAACTCTACCTGTTGGATCTTTAAGATTTTTCAGCCAGCACAATGCGTGATGGTCTGTAATTATCTTAAAGCATCTCCACCAATTGTTGCACAAAATTGCAGCTTTGCAGGGTCGTCGACCTTGGTTTTTTCCTTCTTGGTGTTATACACGTTTCATGAGCGGGTTTCCATAGTCGAATCAAATAAATAAAAGTAATTAAATAAAATTAAATAAAAATAAATTACTTTTTAAAGTTATTGCGTTTATTTATCCTTTTCTTCTCGTAGGTCGCGATCCGCAGTCTTGGTCTAGGTCCTCTCTCGCTCCAATAAGCAATAAAAATATATATACAATAATTACATGGATGTACAATAATTATTACAAAAGGAATGAAACTATAAAAAAGGAATGATGATAATCTAAATAAATTGTTTTAAATAAAAAATATATATATATAATATAAATTTTAAATATATCAAAAATAATATAAAAATTTACAAAAATACGCGCATTAATCATGATGCAACAGATAAATGTTTTACGAAGAAAACATTTTAAAGTCTGATAACGAGTTTTAGTGTTTTAAAAACACAATTAATAGAAATATAGTTTATAGTTTGAAATATAACTGAGTAATTAACTAACAAAAATAATTTGTAATTTTATAATATCGTTTTTTAGATTTGAACTGGTATTTTATTATTAAAAACATCCTTTCACTATATTTAGTAACTTGATATATCTATTACTTAAGTTTATTTACACATAAAAATTGTGATATTTATGTGATATATCTAAAGAGTTTTATTGTAGAAAAAAGGAAAAGTTGCAATGTACATTCTCTTTGTTTTCTAAGTACGTATCACCGCATGCATATCGAAATCAAACTTGGATGGAAAAATATTTGTTGAAGCGACGAAAAAATAACTCTTTTAGCTGAGGTGTTATTTATTTTTAAGAACTATGAAAATGTCGGTCAGACAACTTCTATTTTCAAAACATAAGATTATGTCAGAAAATTTCACTATCATGCTTAAAAGCTTGTGGAATTCACTCCTGACAAGAGATAATTTGCATATTCGGTTTGCTCTACATACCTAAACTGATTTGAGGGAGTAATTAATCTGTTAAAGATATATTCACATATTACCACAGAAATTGTGCAATAAGAAGTATCACCCACTAGTCAAATATGTAAGTGTGATCAGCATATATTACAAGATCACTCTATTGGAAAATTTATTGAAATCTATTTTAAATCCATTGAGAAAAAAATCTGCCCAGCCTCGCTTCTGGAGCCACAGCCTTGGCTTCTTGACGTTAGGTCCGGTCGCCTCGGTCGCCCCACAATGGACCTGCTCCAGCCCAGTCTCGCTTCTGGAGCCACAGGCTTGGGTCTGGCTCCCCGACGTTAGGTTTGGTCGCCTCGGTGGGCCTCACAGTGGACCTGCTCCAGCCCAGTCTCGCTCCTGGAGCCACAGGCTTGGGTCTGGCTCCCCGACGTTAGGTCCGGTCGCCTCGGTGGGCCTCACAGTGGACCTGCTCCAACCCAGCCTCGCTTCTTGAGCCACAGGCTTGAGTCTGGCTCCCCGACGTTAGGTCCGGTCGCCTCGGTGGGCCTCAGAGTGGACCTGCTCCAGCCCAGCCTCGCTTCTGGAGCCACAGGCTTGGGTCTGGCTCCCCGACGTTAGGTCCGGTCGCCTCGGTGGGCCTCACAGTGGACCTGCTCCAACCCAGCCTACTTCTGGAGCCGCAGGCTTGTGTCTGGTTCCCTGAGGTTAGGTCCCGTCGCCTCCTTGGGCCTCACAGTGGACCTGCTTCAGCCCAGCCTCGCTTCTGGAGCCACAGGCTTGGGTCTGGCTCCCCGACGTTAGGTCGGTCGCCTCGGTGGGCCTCACATTGGACCTGCTCCAGCCCTGCCTCGCTTCTTGAGCCACAGGCTTGGGTCTGGCTCCCCGACGTTAGGTCCGGTCGCCTCGGTGGGCCTCACATTGGACCTGCTCCAGCCCTGCCTCGCTTCTTGAGCCACAGGCTTGTGTCTGGATCCTCGGTCCTGTCGAATCCGTGTACCACAGGTCACTTCAGCGGCCGCGCCAGAACCCTACAATCATACAGATCTCAGATACACTATAGTAGTGAAAATCAAAGTATGATAAATGAATGATATTGAGTACAAGTTTGACTTTTGAATATAAATTTGCTCTTTTGTCTAATCGCTATATTAAAATTTGTCAATGTACTAATGTACTTATTCAATTATATTATATATTAACATATATATATATATATATGACTATAGCTTTTGCAATATATATCACTGGAGATAGCTATACAGGTGAATAGGGAGTGAGAGATACAAACACACACTTACTCTGGCAGCGGCGCTGCAGCTTGCGGGTCCGGCGGCAGAGCTTGATGACCCACACCGGGGTCCTGTACACACCATACCCCACATTTAGTACGCTGTAGAGATTATCCATACTATATAGTTCCTGTTGGTAGTTTGATTCTTTATCATCTTTAAATCTCGAAATATAAACAAATAATGGATATGTTATATAAACTAATTTTATGCTGGCAAACATTCTTTTTGAAAATATGAAGCAAAAGAGAAATTTGAAGAGATCACGAGGTAAAAAGTTGCTAATCTGAGACTTAAATCCACTCACCTCAGCTTCTTCTTCGCCACGATGGGGGTCGGCTTGCCAAGAAACTGCCACAACAACAAGACTTCCATTAGCACAACTCTCCTTCAAATATATAACTGGAGATGTTACCTCTCGGCAGTGGTCGACGCGGTGACAGGTGGGGGCAGGGCTTTGTCAAACACCTCCACCTCCACCACGGGCCAGAATCTGACCTTCTCAGCCTTCTTAGGCTCTTGCTCTGTACACACGTGTGTGAGGATTATAGCAACTGAAGCTATATATCCATATTTCACAGTACATTCACACTATTTTGCAATATTCTTGTGATTTTTTTCTATTTCTTTACAGCTCATATGACAGCGTGCAGTGTTCCTGTCGACCTAGAGCTTCCTTTCTATGATGCTCTTTGGTGTGCCTTCCTACTGTGTTCTTGAAATAATTAGTCTGGTGATGACCTTCCGCATGGCAAGAGAACAGCAGACATCACTCTTGTTACATCGTAGGTCCTTGTCGATGTGTGTGGTAAGTTATATGAAATAACTTTTAAAAAAATACTTTCTGATTAAATATCGGACTATTCTCTTTATATATTACGCAGTCTGGGGAAATATTGGTTACAGTATTTCACCAAACTCGGCTTTACTTGTGGATTATTATCAGGAGATCAATTCTCAATGCTTTTTTTTTTTATCCTTAAATATGATATTCCTAGTTTATCTAAATATCATAAACTTTTAAAGATGCTGTTAAAAAATAAGAGAGAATCTCGAGTCAAACTAAATCTGTTAACTATCGAGATAGTTTGTTCTCTATCATATGTTTTTATTACTATGTTTAATTGCCTTTTTTTACACTTTTATTCATTTATTTTTGCCT